>JAQIXR010000451.1:0-27553 GCA_034700825.1 Quadroppia sp. Gr-Ori-00064 | reverse complement strand
TTGAAAAAGTTTGAGTGAAGACTCATTGAGTTGATGTTTGGGCCATAGGCTGGCCATCAGAAGAGCTATTCTTCACATTCTCCTCTGGTTCTTTTGTTTATTCCAGAGGAATAAACACTTGAGGCTGTGATGTATGTTATGAATGCTTGTTTCGGAGAATGTTTTGGTGATGTAATATTTGATTTATGATGATTTTTGTAGTGCATTTTAATGCTGTGTTGTCTTTATTTGTGTGTAAACCTAAGAATCCATGTCCAATGTCGAACTGATGTGAATTAGCTATTGAATGCAACACAAGATTTGACATTGTGTCCGGTCTTCGGTTGGTATGTGTGTTTTGAGTTGATATTAAATTTGAAATCATTGATTTAATTTTGACCACCAGTTGTGTCTTGTGATGATTAGATTTGATTTACTTTTGTGTTGATGTCCATATTATTATTGAAATTCTTTATTGAATTTTGATTTTAGTGGGACAACTGTTTTGAATAGTAGAATAAGTTCTATTGTTATTATAATTTTAGAGTGATTGGTTGTTTAACAAAAGTTGTATCGAATTTTTGTGTGAATTTGAGGTTTGTTGATTGTTTTGTTGTGTGTTGGTCAGATGTTATGTCCACTTCTTGTTGGGCTTGACCCGTCGTGTTTGCTTGTGTGTGTGTGTGTGTGGACATATTGAGTGACCATTTGTTGAATTTGGTTTGATTTGCTTTTAGTGATTTGTGAAAAAAACCATTGTTTTGCTCTTTGTATGGTGATTATGTGAACGCTTTACAAATGTAGACGACGAAATGTTCGATGTTTTCCACGATCGGTAGATATTCAAGAATGTGTATGTGGACAGTTGATTCCTCTGTGTTGGGATATTACTGTCCACATGTGTGTGTTGTACGATACAGTTGTACCTCTGTGTTGGGTTTAACTGTTCGTGGGCTTGTGCAGATACAGTTGGTATCTCTGTGTTGGATCCAACTGTTCTGATGTCTTGAATGGCTAGTCGACGTGAAAGTTACTCTAAACATGTTTATCGTTGTTTGTCTGTCTTTTGCTTTGGTGTTCACTGAATTCCATCTTTTGAGTGTAATGGCTTTTGTAGATCAAATTTAGAAAAGAACTGTTGGTTTGATTGAAATTCTTTGAGTGTTTTGAATACTATTGTTGTTGTTGTCCCAAATGTGAAAGTTGTGTCTTTGTGTATTTATAAATTCAGATGGATTTGTTAAATTTGTTGAAGTTTTGTGTGAATTGAATGAAGTTTTGGATCAATTCCAAGAATGACTGGGCTTTAGAAGAGTGTATGGAATTGAAACATTTTGAAAACGCTTGTATAACGATTGTTGTGGATATGGCGTTTGGTTGTAATTTAGAGTTGTGGTCAGAGCTCTTTATGATGTGAATTGTCTTGTTTTTATAAATGAATTTGTCTCTGAGACACGTGATGCACAAACGCCAATTAATTAATGGATGTCTTTTAAATTGTTGGTCTTTAAATTTTAATTTAAATGATGTTTAAATGAATTTGATTGTCTAATCTTGTTTAGAATTTTGTCATTAAATTTATTGTCTTTGAAGATGACAAGTCTATCAGTGGTGTGGTTTGTAATTGTAGATGTACCGAACCATTGGTGTGTTCGGTCTCTTGTGTGTGAGTCCTTTGAGGTTATATATCATTGATTGTTTTTGATGTATGATTGAATTGCTGGTCGTGTGAACCTCTTCTTTGATTTATTTAAATGATTAGATGTTTTGTGAATTCAATTGATTTATTTTTATTCAAATAATTAGTTTAAAATTATGTTTGACTTGTAAGCGAGAGATCAACGGCTGGACGTAGACTTTGATTCGTTTGTGTAGTCTTTGAGTGTGTAGTCGTCCACTGTGTTGGGTACGACTATTTTGTGTGTGTTGTAAACCAGCGTGTGTTATCATTATCGCCACAAGATGTGTGTGTGTATATATATAGTCGTCCTCTGTGTTGGGTACGACTGTTTGTTGTGCTGTAATCCAACGTATTATTCCGATACGTATGTGTGTGTTGATCGGCCAGACGTGTGTGTACCGGATGTGTGTATGTAGACCAGAGGTATGTGAGCCCATCGTTTGTTTGATTTGTGTTGCCGTCAATTGTTCGTATGTGTTGATGTAAGCCAATGATGTTAAATGCAAGCGGTTGTTTGCTTCGTGTGAACACTGATCGTCTGTTGTATGAGTCGTTCAACGCTTTGAGTCTTTCCATAGGTGTAGTTTCGATACTTCAACTCTGCTTCGTATTTCACATCTAAGCGACGATCATATGAAGGCAGAGACTCATTGAATTTGGCTTTGCCGATGACTTTGGGTTTGGTGTTGACTTTGGCTTCGCTTTGCTTTGGCTTTGGCTTTGGCTTTGGTTTTTGGCTTTGGTTTTAGTTTTGGCTTTGGCTTTGGCTTCGGTTTTGGCTTTGGCTTTGGCTTTGGCTTTGGCTTTGGCTTTGGCTTTGGCTTTGGCTTCGGCTCTGCTCAGGATTTCACGTCTAAGCGACGATCATCGAGAGTCAGAGATGATGGCTTGGCTTGGCTTGGCTTGGCTTTGGGCTTCGGTGTCCCAGCGTTGGTGTTGTTTCTTCGATCCTACCGACTGCGCCAAATGTGACGGGCTTTAAGTTTGAGACGGCTGTTGAGGGTCTTCGAGTGTTTGTGCTAACCGAGCCTACTGGCCAGGCCTGCTTTGTATCGCAAGCCGGACTCTGTAAGCTCGGTGTTGTGTTGAGAAGATGACGACCAGTACTGTAGATATTAAAATAAAGAGAGTAACGACTCGTTTGGTGTTTGATGAAAGACTGAGAGATTTATTGATAATGTATGCCTTTTTATAGGACTTTATGATACATAGTTTGTTTTATACACATATGAGAAATTTTGGTAAAACTTATGGAAAGTTCCTATGAATAAAGTTTATAAATGATTTGAGTTTAAAAAGTTTTAGGTTTTATTTAATGGTTGAAAAAGTTTGAGTGAAGACTCATTGAGTTGATGTTTGGGCCATAGGCTGGCCATCAGAAGAGCTATTCTTCACACACTTATATTTGGTTTTGTTTTATTTAAGACCTTATAATAAATGTTAAGTGTTTTTCATATCATTAAAACTTTCATTGATTTCAATGAATAATATATAACTTGTATTCCCTAATAGTGTCTGAAAAGGGTTGGACATTGTGTTCAATAGAGAACAAGTGTTTCAATTGATTTTTGAGTGAATGACAATTTTTAATAATTTTCAATACAATTCAGTAATTCATTATTTTATATCATATAATAAATTAATTATTGCTTTCCATCCCTGTGCCGACCATTTGCTCATAACAAATGTGTTGCATTTCACTGATGACTGACTGAAAAGATCTTGTAATTCAATAATCATTTGTTGAAAGTATTGTTTTGATTCTCAGCACTAAAAACAAAGTAGATTTGAGTCTGTATTTCAATTAAGGCTCTGTTTTTCAGTCACACAATAATAACATGTGATTAGAGTTTGGTTTTGCTTTTGAGATGTCCTTTCGGTGGCCGCACACAAAATATACGTACGATTTCATTAAATGAACATTCATTTGCTTTGGGCACTAGTAGTTGGACTACAGTATCACAACTCGAATATACAGTACTGTAATTGCAATAAATATAGAGTTTGATTGAATTCTCTCTACTTTTGTAGACAAGGCGTCGGAGAAGTTCTGTAGTTGTTAGCACTCGAAGGCATTGTATGTTTGGGTGTTATGGTATGTGCAGATGTGCTTGCTTATAGTTGCTTGCTTAATATCATTAATCGATTAATATTTAATTTAAAACTCATTTATTATAGAAATGTTTATCCAATGAAAGCAAAGTTTGAAAAACAGATCAAACTTTTTAAATAATAATTTTTTCATATCCTTTGGGAGACTTTATGTCGTTTAGCCCCTGAGGTCAAAGGGATTCTACAGTAATGGATATTCACTGCAAAAACAACTCTATATTAAATGGAGTGTATTTTTGTGTTGACTTCCGTTAAATTATAGTATTTTATCCAAAATGAATACATTTTTTTCGTTATGAAAAATTTGGGATTAATTTCAAAAAGTTATTTTCATTAAAAAAATTTCATTAAAATCGGTTCAAAAATTCAATAGATATAGACATACTATAATATATTGTCAGCTCATAGAGTGACAACTTTAAGTTATATCTACCGTTGCTCTGAATGTCACGATTTAATGAATTATTTTTATAATGAAAATTTTATTTTCAAATTGTGAGAAAGGTATAAATTTTGGCTCAAAATTAACGTTCAATAGAAATCAATTGCATTTAATTACAGTTCTGTTTTTCAGTGCAAAGACGGAAACAGAATAAAAGTAATGAATATTTTGAATAAACATTATTTTCAGAACATTTTTATGTAAATAGTGTTTGGATTATATTTTGTTATCAAATACTGTATTCAATACTTTTTACCCCTATATTGAAATATAAAATAAATAGTGTTTCACAAATCGAGACCAAAATCGTTATCTTTACTTAACATATACTTTACCTCCTTTTCCCAACTATTGACCGATTTATAAGGGCTTTGAATGCAAAATATATTGAATACATTGAGTCAGAATTGATTGACATTAGACACACACATACACACATCCAATGCTTAAAAGCACTGGTAGTGTACGGTATATACTGTAGACTACGACACGCGTAGGCAATAGAATACACAGTATTTTGTATTCTCACTAATGATATAGAGATATAACTCATATAATACCCCAATAGTTATTCTTAAGGGTTAGGCGTAAATTATATTCACATTTTTCTTTACACTTTTCTCTCTACTAATAAAATACATTTAATCGATAAATAATTTTTCGATCAAAACATTTTTCATTCATTTCTCACTCGTATATTGAATATTATGTGTGAGATGACATAGATATTAATCGTGAAGAATATTCTCATTGAAAGTATAGTCCCTTCTATTCAATAATTGATTAGTTCTCTTGAATTCTCTTGAATTTTGTTTATGTATTTAACCAAAACATGCAATAAAATCATTGAGTTTAATGAACAGGTGCTCTGACAGCACCCAACAGTATGTGAGAGTTATTTCATAAATTTTTTTGATAAACACTTTCTATTCTTTCTATTCTTTTCATTATTATTCAATATTAGTATTCAATCAAAGTTTTCAAATACTATTCATTTTTTCGCTCTTAATATTCTTATTGAAAAACATGTTTTTGGCAAACATTTTTGCGAAGAAATGAAAGAAATTAATAATATTTGTTTGCATTGAATTTCTTTATATAAATACATATTTGTATGAATTCATATACAAATATAAAATCTATATTTCTTTTCATTATAATACACTCTACAGTACTGTATAATATTCTGGAGTGCATACCGTATTTGGCTTTCAATATGTCTTTTTCGCACAGTTATGTCTTGTGTTAGCTATGGATGACATCTGCACAGACACACATCCACTGCCTCTGCAATACTTGTTGCTAAAGAATTTCTCAGATGAAAGCCTTTGATTGCCTGACGGCCACATAATCTATATTCAATTGTATCCCTTCTCTATCATATGGAAGCGATAGTATGATCCCTGTGCACATACACCTGTGCTCATGAGAATTGGCAACAGTAGATGCAAATGAGGGAAAGTCATATGAATGCAATATTGATTTTGACTCGTCTCTACATTTAATAAGAATTCATAATGAAAATCAGCATGATAAACAGGTGATGGATTAGTCAGGGGCTGACAAAGCAAGTAATAAACAATGTGACAGAAAATTAAAGTTCTTTTCAATAAGATTTTTTTTTATAAAAACTCCTTTATTTAAAACCCCCTTAAATATTGCTATTTCTCAAATCCTAACAAACGTTAGAATATTTTTTATATGAAAATCTAATCCTATATTATATCAAATATTCAGTGATTTTCATTTCATTTCATTTTCTGTTTCTTTTCATTTTTCACTCATTATTTCCGATTGCTTTTAACTATTAATTTATTTTTCAATTCATTTCTTCTACAAATGTCAACGAATTACATATGAATGAAAATATGTTTTATTCCAGAATATTCTTTAGTTAAGAATCTGCAGGGGTTTTAGCGACGTTGGCCTCGTTATTGTTGTTGTTAACATTCTTCTTAAGCACAACAACTCATACTTTCCTTTTCTTTCCCACAAATGTTTGTCAAATAAAATATTTGAATGTTTTGTTTGCTCTCTCTCTCTCTCTCTCTCTCTATCTCTCTCTCTCTCTCTCTCCCTCTCTTTCTCTCAATCGTATATAAAGAGCAATCAATTTATTTTAATATAAATTTATTTGCAATTCTCTATTCATTATACAAAGTGTTGAACTATTTTCCATCAAATGTGAAATATTATAATTATTTGTTGTTTTAAATACAAATACATTTTATTGTTATTTTATTTTAAATTATTAAAACATTTCACAATCAAATGTCACACCAATGATGACAACCAATTATTTTATACATCAATAAAATCACTGAAAACTTTTGTTGAAAAATAAATGACATTTTTGTTTGTTTTTATCACTATTTTACGAAATACTATAAATTGATAATAATATACAATTTTATATATATTTCGATTTTTTGTTCAAAAATTCAAAACAATTCGTAATATTATTTTTAGTGTTTTTTTGTTACAAAATATTTTATAAGACCAGATGTTTCTGATATATTGAAATCATATGACAACTGATTGTCAAATGAATTGTAAATTTTGAAATAAAAGCGATTGTGGACTTGAGTGCTGTGTGACCAGTGACCAGTGACCAAGGTGGTCTACATTTAGAACAACTCAATGCTTTTGTCTTCCACTTTTGCGCTATTTTCTCTCTTTGTTTGGGAAAGGGATCAACAATAGAAACAATAGAAACAACTGATTCAGCAATGAATTCAAAACTAATATTACTTTCACTTCTTTAACAGTGATTTAAATGAAAGAACTCTTTTAGAGGTTTTATAACCAAATGTTTTTTTGCAATAATTTATATATTATTTGAAATTTCGATTACGTTTGTTGTGAACGAATTATAAGAATTTTAGAAACTTATTGAATGAGAATCTGAAGAAATACTGATATTGAATATAAAACATTTGTTTGTATTTCACAATAAAAGTATAAAGAATTTGTTTTGAGAATATATTCTGTAAAATGAGTTCAAATTCCCAAAACTATATATGAAAATCATTTTTCATTCAATTTGCAACACAAATACAACAAACAAAAAGCAAAACATCATTTTTATTGCTGTAAACATCACTTCATAATAACAAATATAATAAAAAACTGAGAATTTTATTTGACCCAGAATTTTGAATATCATTATTATTTTTTCTAACGGTTGAGTTGAAATAAAATACAGGAAATGTTTATTCTGTGTATTCGTCGGTTCATTCGATTCGTGTTTTCTCATATAATATGCTTTTCTGCTTATTCTCAACTTTTTTCACTTAAGACTGAATTCACAAAAAAAAATTATTCTAACATTTCCTGTATATATATTGTTATTCTTTGTCTGACATTTATATTATCCGTATTTATTTCTATCTCCGTTCACAACATGTCATTGTTTGTCCCTATTATTAGCCCAGGGCTACAGAAGACATATAAACACTATTTTTAACAATGTTTTTCACCTTCTAATAGAAAGATAAAAATTATGGAAAATTTACTAAATAATTGAAAACATTTGTATTGTTTTATCGATATGAAAAATAGGTTAATATTTTGTGTTAAATTTAGTTGAATTTATAAATAATGTTTGTATGTAATTGAATCTTGGTTATTTATTGAATGTTTTTGTCAAACTATTATATATATTGTTTTGATATCTTTATGTACACTAAAATCATTTGCTTTTCATGACTCGACTAATGATCGTATCGTTTAAATTAAACTCAAACGCGTTTCCACTTTTGTCTATCACTCGAGACATTCATTTTTATATATACTATTGCATAGCATTCAGTGTTGTCTTCAGTGTTGTCTTCGGTGTTGTCTTCGGTGTTGTCTTCAGTGTTGTCTTCGGTGTTGTCTTCGGTGTTGTCTTCATTGTTGTCTTCGGTGTTGTCTTCGGTGTTGTCTTCAGTGTTGTCTTCGGTGTTGTCTTCGGTGTTGTCTTCACTCAATAATTATATTTTAATTAAAGATTCAATTTTTTCATTGTTTTCTATGTAAACAAAAGTCGAAACGCGTTTAAGACTCTTCTAAACGAGACGAGCATTAGTCCAGACGTGACAACCAATTGACAGTATGAGCCGAACAGTTGTCCTGTCGTGAAAAGCAAATGATTTTAGTGTACATAAAAATAGTAAAACAATTGTAACAATACTTTTGGCTTAAGTATTATCCAAATATTAATTCTTTAGACTTAACTCTGAGATAAGTTTTTGTTATTTCATACTATTTTTATATAAAGAAATGATTCTCTCTCTCTCTCTCTCGCTCTCTCTCTCTCGCTCTCTCTCGCTCTCTCTCGCGCTCTCTCTCTCTCTCTCTCTCTCTCTCTCTCTCTCTCTCTCTCAAAAATAACTTATATAAGTAATAATATTTATCTTTTTTGAAGATTTATATAAAAGCGAAGTTGGAGTAAACGAGAGCTCATCCTATCGTAGATAATGATGAAAATAATACTTTTTATGAAAGTCTCTGAAATAATGGTTTCAGCACTGCTTTCGTCATATTATTTGCAACTAATAATCAGAGAATTCATGAAAAAATAGTCAAATAAAATGAAATTCAATGCATAATTGCATAACATTTTGCTTTTAAAATATTATTTGTCATAAGATATGGTTATAATTGAATCAAAGCATTCATTTCGGCTAAAATTGGTTTCATGTTTGGATTTGAGGTTTAATCGAATATATATTAGAATTTTTGTTGAAAATACTTTGAAATAATATCAGTAAATATAACTAAAAAGGTTTGAAATATTTAGAAATAAAAATTGCATAAAAAGGCATAAAATTAATATTATTTGATAAAATAAGTGCTTTTAAAAGGTATCGCAAAATATGTTTAATTCAAAAATGCTTTTAAAATATAAAATTACTTTCATTTAACAAAATTATTTCTAATAATTTGATTGCTTTTACAGTGAATTAAATCCTAAAAATTAATGCTCAAAAGTGTGTTAAAAGCCTTTGAAATTAGATTATAAACTCATTTAAACCCATTTTTCTTAATTACTACTAATTTAAAATTATATTTTATATTCACTTTACTATACATTGCATACACTTATAAATGATTGCTTAAAAGAAAATAATTCTTACAAATAAATAATAATACAAATGATTGTTTGCATTAATTCCATGCAAACAAAATTCCGAAATAATATTCAAAGTTAATTAAATATTTTTCATTTGATTTCAACACAATTTCCTAATTTCAAATCTAAACAAAAATTGAAAATTCAGTTCAAATCCTGAAATAACTCATTAAATCATTACAAGAATTCTCTTGAAATTCGCAAAAATTAATTAATAATTAATTTGTCTTAAGAATTGGGATTAGAATTAGAGTTAATTAAATTCTTTTCTTATAAAAGATTTTTGAGATGCAGAGAAAGAGTGAAAACTAATTCAATTTTGTACTCAAAGTTTACATAATTTTTTCAATTATTTTTAAGATATTATTTTAAATTGATTTCTCTCTCTCTCTCTCTCTCTCTCTCTCTCTCTCTCTCCAATGAACATATGGTTACATTTCTCACACATTTATCTAATTAGTGAATAATTCATTGAAAATAACTGTATTTATAGTATATTTCAATCAATATTACAATCAATTTATTCATAAATTCAAAAATTATTGTTTATATAAATGAAAGAATATTTATATGATTTGAGACTTTTCTAACAAAATAACATTTAATCTCATTTTGAATGAATGATTTCAATGTACCGGTAATTGTCTCTTAAAATGATCCAGATCTAATTGACGAAGACATCTCTCTCTATTATTTGCAAAGCAATGCACTAAAGTTGTTAGAAGTTAAGGAGTATTAGTATTGAGGTGTTGTTCCTTTCATGAGGACATCTGCATATTATATATGTTTTCTCTATTGAAATCTTATATACAGTAAATGAAAGGCAAATGAAATTAAATTTACATTAAATGCAAAGTAATGTTAATAATTGACATACAATTGATGTTCAAAACGAAGTAAAAATTAATTTATATTTTACAACAAATATAACATTTCTTCAAAATCACAAATAAATTGGATTTTTTCAAAATATTTTATTCACAAAAAATATGAAAATTTATTTTTTAAAAATTGAGTGCACTTTAAGTGAACTAACTTTGAAGAAATGAATTTAATAAAAGATATACCAATAGAGTTGAGCCGCAGGTGAGGCAAAATCACCATTTATTTATCAACCTTTGACTTTCATAGCTATCTCCTTGGTTCACCTATGTTCACCTTGATCATTCTCTTTCATTACTTATTATTCTATTAAATGTCATAATTTCTATAACATCACAGAATATGTTATACGATTGAATCCCCCTTCCAATGCAAAGTCATAACCCTGTCATTTATCTAACAAACTAAAGGAATGGCATTTAATTCAAATGAGATTTCATTTTCAGTCGAAAAATAGAAACATTTCTTAATATTTTTCATTAGTTTTTAACTACAATTCTTTAAGGAAAGTAGTATATAGTGTTGTTAGTCAAACATTGGTTTAGTTCAGAAAAAGATATTAATGATATAAGAACATACAGTATCTTAAAATGTTCTGAAGCGTAGCTATGAATAGATTTGTTTCAAATCTAAGTTCTGTTTTTCTTTTTATTTAATCCATGAATGGATTTAAAAGATTTCAAACGATTTAAAGAAAAAATATTTATATTTAATGAAAAATGTCTTTCATTTCATAGAAATTGTTTATAATTTTATATATTTTTAATAAATTTGTTATTATTTTAATAAAATATTTTACAAATAAATTGTTTATTAAAAAAATAAAAACTATTTTTTATATATAAAAAAATACCACAAAAAGTATTTTAAAAGAATTTATTTTTCATTTCAGACATTGCAATGAATTGAACGAATTCTTGAATCATATGTAAGAATGAGTCGGCTGTCGATCACTGACCTGCCGGCTGGTGCCTCAAGATTGAGACAACGGCGCAGAGCTGTTGCCATCACAGACCAGAGGACATGTGCTTTACTCCACTCACGGTTGAAGGGCATGAAATTAGGGGACATCGCGTATGTATTTAGTCATTGCTATCTATACCCCTTATGGCCCCTTATGTTCAAAAAAGATATAAAAGAAAGAATAAAATGTTTAATAAAGCAAACAATTGTGTGTTTGACCGACAATAGAGAGCGCCTGAAGTTTTATGATTAGATACAATCAATATTATTAGGAGAAACAGAATATTCTGTTATTTATTCTTTGTTTTCCACCCCTAAACCAGCTTCTATGGGCGCATCCCTGAGCTAACGGTTTGAGAGCAGAGCTGTTAGAACACAGTTAGGAATATTGCACTGTTGTGTACAGTCTGTGCTCTACATTGACGAGCACTCGCAGTAAGCGTTTGTATGTACTCTTCACTATCAAAATCAATCACTAGTTTTCACTTTAAATATATATAAACAAAGATATTTCAAATAATAATTTCAATTGTTCTGGATATAAATTATCAAGAATTCTGATACGAATTGTTTGAATGTGTGTTTGCATTGGTTTTAGAGTTTCATTGTTTTGAATTTTAAGGGTTTTATTGTTATTGCAAAATATACTTAAAGGTAATGATTGTCATTATATGTATTCTCTATTCCTATGTGTTTTTGCCATACAGTTTACAAGCATTGAGTGCTGAGGTGAGCGCCGGGGCCAACAGTGAGGTCAGTGTAGGTGGTGGTGGCAACGGCGGTTTCGGCAGTGGTAAAAGTCATAGGCGTTTGACCGCACTATACCAGGCCTATGGCGCAGAGGCGGCAGCTATAGCCGAAGCGCGAAATATGGCCACGGCGTCCACCGTACGGAGAACCGTGGCTCCCGGTGTGGTGAGCGCACCTAAAGGACCAAGTTCGCTGTTTATACTCAGCGACGACAACTTCGTGCGCCGACACACCCGGTTCATCATCGAATGGCCATATCCTTCTCATGCGAATAACACATATTTTCATTCATTTGTTTTATAATTAAAATCAAAAAATTATTTTATATTTCCCTTAACTCTTATTTGATTTACACTGTCTTTGAATATGCGGTTCTGTTGACCATTATAGCCAACTGTGTAGTGCTGGCACTGGAGGAACACCTGCCCCGAAAGGATAGGACGCCTTTAGCACTAAAATTGGTATTAAACGAAAATCTCATTTAATCCAAAAATCAATTAATTTTGATTCCATATATTATTGCTATTTATAGGAAACCTCTGAACCATACTTTTTAGGAATATTCTGTGTTGAAGCAACACTCAAAATATTGGCCCTGGGCTTTATATTGCATAAAGGGTCATACCTGAGAAATGTATGGAATATTCTTGATTTTATAGTCGTCCTCACGGGGTATGTCATATCATGTCTTCATTTTATTAACAAATTTATTCTGTAGTCAAATATTAAAGCAATAGATTTTTAGTGCAATAATAGTATAGATATTGTTATATGTATTAAATGTTTAGTTCATTTGCTGACAATCTATAGATTAGTAGAGAATTGGATTACAATCTAATAGTATATTAGAATATAATTACAATTAGTTTTATATTAATTGAAATGCATTTTAAAATAACTTATTTATAGCATTAGATTTCGTGTAATTTATTATTTAATGATATAATTGTGTTATTTATTAATTGTCATTAAGTTTTACATTTTGCCTAATCTTAATGTTTCGATAAATGCATCGTTTATTTGATTTTAATCATTGATATAGACGTTAATAACCCTTAAAATGTTTAATCAATAAAAAATAATTTAAATACTATATAAAAATGGCAAAACTTAATGACAAACAATAAAACGTCGATAAAAATAACTTTAGTTTCAATTTAAGTCTTAATTTATTTTTTATTTTAGAGAATAGTTTTAGATTTAAATCAAAATCTTTTAAATAGTTTTCAATTAATATTATTTATTTAGTGAAACAAAATAATAGTATTTATTTGTATAACAATAGATTGTATTGTATTTTAATATTATTTCTTTGTTATTGAAATAGTATTTTAATTGTGTTCTCATATATAAAATGGTTACACAATTATAATATAGAGTTGTGTGGAATATATAGCCATTTGTGTGATTAGATATGATTTCTGAATAGAAAATGATTTTCATTTCATTTGTCTCTCATATAAAAACATATATTAATTGCTGTTTTGCATCACTTCTAATGAATCGCTTGTTATGAAAAATGTTACCCAAAAGGGGATTTCATTTGAATTTTTATTGTTTTTCATACCATTATTAGTCATTTTTAGGAACAAAAGTCTCTTAAAAATGAGAATATTCTTTAAAATATAGGAAAATATTGTGTATTGTCTCAAAGAATATATTCTTTTCATTATTCTGTGAAATAAGAATTGTATGAAATATTAGACCCGATTAGCGTAGTGTATGTGCCGGTGCTTATAACCAGTTGTCCTTGTTAACTACACATCAGTAGCAGCTAATTGGCCTCTAAACTAGTGTTATAGTGAGAGCTAACTGTCCACTAATAGAGTATAGATAGTGAATAGATAGCAGTCGAGTAGAATAAAACCATTGCTAAAACATTGAAATTTTAAACGTTTTTCTTAACTTAATTTATAATTTGTTAACTAAACAACCAAGCTAAACTTATTGAAACATTATGATTATGGTTGGGCACCTACACCATCACACATTCTACCCTGTGTGAAACAGACTGGCCAATACATTAATCGAAGGAAGTGAGATAAAAAATGTAGACTTCCGAATGCTTCGGTCATTTCGGGTTTTACGTCCACTTAAATTAGTGTCGCGAACGCCAAGTAAGTCAATGTCATCACAATTACTGCAAATGTCTGAACTGTATTCAAATGCTTTAGAAATGCTTAAAACATTTATAACATAAAACTCAAAGTCTTATTCAAATCGAGTTATGACTAAAAGATTTTTTAAACGATTTCATCGATTGTGTCAAAACTTAAGTATTAAACGAAATGTGAATGAAATTACGTGATAAGTAGACCCGGAATAAACTGTTTTTCAATTCAATTTAAATGAATGTTATTTTGATTTTCAATTAAAGTGAGAGTGAATTTCAGGGGTATTTCACATAATATATACAGTATAGTATTTATAGTTTATATTCCAGTCATTCGCTATAGAATATGAGTTGAATTTTCAATCATTTTTGTTTAGACATTTGTTTGCTCTCTCTCTTTCTCTCTCTCTCTCTCTCTCTCTCTCTCTCTCTCTCTCTCTCTCTCTCTCTCTCTCTCTCTCTCTCTCTCATTCTTTTTTAACTAATTAAAAACAGTTGTAAAACTAATACTGAATTAAATGTCATAAATAAGAAACAGAAATTCATTATAAAATATATTCTGCAAATTCATTATATGTTATTTGAAAGGTTAAGGTTTTTTGAGAGTCAATTAAATGTTCCAGAGCTTGAACTCTGGAAAATTCATTTCCTTTTACATTAAATTAAGTGTTAGTCATAGATATAAAAATAAAATTTTATTGATTGATAAAAGAGTTATAAATCATAAAAGTCTTTGACATATAATCGGAAATAAAAATTCAATTCAAATGAAAAGAGAGTGAATTGAATGAGAAGTCATTATAATGTGAAAAATATTTTCATTTTTAGTTTAATGCAAAATATATTCATGTCTACAAAATAACTGTAAAACGGCTTTTTCTACTATTTTAATCCGGAACAATCGAAATAATAATGAGAAATTAATTCAAAATTCATTTCAGAGCAGAGAATCCAATTCATTAGAAGATTAAAGTATTTTTCACATTAAAAATATATAAATAAAAAACATTTTCTAATTATAAATAAAATGAAAAATATTTCGTGAATATAAATAAGAGAGAAATGAATCTGAATTTAATTGAGATTTTTTGTTAACTTCTTATATACTGTATATAAATCTATAGAATATTTTCCAAATCAATATTAAGCCAATTGTAAGCCTAAAAAATATATGGAAAAGTATATTAAATTTGAATATAATTTATTAGAAAAAACTAAATATAATAGCATTGCAGTGAAAAGTAATATACAATACAGTGTATCACAAATATTCATCCATTATATAAACAAAAGAGAATTTAATTAATGTATTTTCAATGCGATTAAGGATGAGTGAATTGTTTTATGATTTTTGAATTTTATTTTAAGGAATATTTTCGCAAAACATATATAAAATTCATTACAAAAATTTTGAAATCGATTTTCATTAAATAAATATAATTTAAGTTATAATTTGCGGCAAAAAATCACATTTCGTTATATATATAAATATTCTATAATTTAATTTTACTTTTTATTTATCTTTTGGTATATAAAATGAAATGAATTTTATTGCAATTTATTTTATGAACACTTTTTGTTTTGTTTTGTTTTAATGGTTTCTTCAATTTAATTATGAAATATATTCCTATATTTGTGGCTATATTTGCTATAATATAACCCTTGATTTTTGGGTAAAATTTTGCATTATATGCGAAACGCATACAAACATAAAATATGAACTTTATTTTGGTATTGATTTTCATTTTGAACACAAACTCACAATAAAATACAATAGCATTAAAACTAACTTTCATTTAACGAATAATTTATGAAATGTTTATTTCTTCAAACATTAGTGAAAAGAATTTACAAAATAGCAAAAAACATATCAAAGAACAGAAACAGAGAAATGTTTGACACAAATAAATATAAATTATTCTTATATTTTGTGTATAAATTCAATATAAAAGTATTTGTTATAAATGTTTAGAAATTTAATATAAATGTTGTTTAGATTTATGTTTTAATTAGATTATAATGTATTTAATCTTAGAATTATATTCTGTAGACTTATTCTAGTTATTAGTCATTAGAATAAATAGTATTTTTATGTTTAAAGTGGAGGCCATAAGTGTCTGTCCCTCATATAGTTTCCTCAAACCTTTTCCTCAAAACATATATTTTAAGTAATGATGAATATATAGTGTATTCAAGCAATACATTTGACCAAGGGTAATTTCAAGAGGTAAGTGACTCTATAGCTACAACAAACCCATCCATACCTAAGGCCTCCACAAATAGCCGTACATTAGATTATAAGTTATCTGTGGTTTGGTTTTGTATAACATATTTAGTGATTGTCTCATAGAATGGTATGTGATATGAATGGAGTGAATGTCATATTTGGTATTTTGTTTCTGCAGGTTCATAACCCTCCTAGCACCCGCAGAAAAGCAAATGTTAGGTGGTGTAGATTTAAAAACCTTGAGAGCCATTAGGGTTTTAAGACCCCTGAAGCTGGTGTCAGGTGTTCCAAGTAAGTAGTCGTGTGTCTACATTTACATCCCATTCCCATCTAAATGTCGCCAAAAAGCAAACCTTTAATCCATTAATTCGTTGTGCATTATCTCCTCCTTAACAATGCATGCCATACTTCACCAATGCTATGCCTTATCCTCCCTTTCCTTTTATTGTGTCCATAAGTGCACAAATACTTACAAATACAACAGAATTTATAAAAAAGAAATTCAATAAAAACATGTTTTTTGAGGAACTAAAACATAAGTGAATTTTGTTTAGCACTGAATGTGTTGTATAATTGTTGATATATTACAGACATTTCCACACAAAGTGAACATTAAAATTGAATTTCAAAATATTTCATTAATACATAAAGTATAAAACATGTCCATCACCTTGCTCATTCATCTTGAATATCTAGGAATTGAATTTCAAATGATATTAGTATTAAATTTTAATAAAAATGTCGTATAATTTCATAATTATTTATTACAAGTATTTTATGTTTCATAGAATTAGATGAAATGTCATCAAAAATACATTATTAATAGATTGAGTCGAAAGTGAATGCAATTCACAACTGAAATAATTTCTATAATACCATATATTCCCGACTCATAACAATTGCGAAAAATTCGATCAAATATTTCATTCAATTTATTGATTGAATTTAATATAAAAATAAATAACTTTTCGAAACACAAACACAAGAGAAGTGAACCAAAAATATAAGTCATATAAAAAAATTGATTTAAAGACAAAATGTATTTAAGAAATACATTAACCCTATATTCAATGGGAGGAGACGTCAGAAAAGTGCAATAGACTTCATATAAAGACAACAGCCAGGGTTACTTGATTTGGGGCAGAGTTTTATTAATATAAAATTGATCAATACATACGTACTTTATGGCACGAGAAGTCTTTCATTATAAATAAATTATCTTTAATACAAATTCTGACGCAAAGAATAAATTTAAAATATTTTTGATATTTATTCCCAAAAATCTCTTTTATATTCTTTTATCCTTAAAAAGTCACAAATAATTGAATGAAACATAAAAACATTAATGTTTTAGAAGTTTTATTATTTTCTATCGATAAGAGAAATGTTTGGATTCGTTATCCATAGAATTTATTATATCATTTGACCGGAAATAATGAAATTATAATGAGTTTTGATTTTTATATTTTATATGACATTATTATTATATATAATGTTTGACAGAATTCTGATTCAAATAAAATATTTTTAAGAAATATATTGAAAAACATTTCATTCATTTTGACTGAAGAGTGAAAAATAACAAAATTATATAAGAATTTAAATTCAATTTTCGTTCACAAATGACATGAATTTTGTTTTATTTATTTTGAAATTCTTTGTTCGCAAAGCAGTCATAATGAGAATAATGTCTATTATTTCTCTCAATTTGTGCACACATTTCATAACAGAATTTTATATTCAATTATTAATTGCACATTCAATGGTCAGGTCTTCAGGTGGTGTTGAAGTCCATTATCAAAGCTATGGCACCATTACTTCAAATCGGTTTACTAGTGTTGTTCGCAATTGTTATATTCGCCATCATTGGCCTTGACTTTTATGAGGGAGCCCTTCATAAGACGTGCTTCAGTTTGCCAGATGAAAGTGAGGGTCAATTTATTGAATAATATCTGAATGAATGACCAATGGATACAAACGTTGTTTTGTAGCACAAATATACAAAGTGGGAGATGTTATGGAAACACCCTGCACAATGGCGCCGCCCGACAAGGCGCCCAAAGGGGCCTATTCATGTCCCAATAGCACCGTGTGCAAGGAGGGCTGGGAGGGCCCCAACTATGGCATCACATCTTTTGATAATATATTTTTCGCAATGCTCACAGTGTTCCAGTGCATAACGATGGAGGGCTGGACGAGTATATTGTATTGGGTTTGTGTTCACATCATTTCAATGTTTATTCGATTTTTTATTTTCTAATTAATGAGAAAAATATGAAAATTATTCTCTAATATGAATTCAAAGAATTGCTTTTGATTTTGGCAGACGAACGACGCGATGGGAAACGCCTATAATTGGATATATTTTGTGCCACTCATTATATTGGGTTCATTTTTTATGCTCAATTTGGTTCTGGGTGTTTTGAGCGGGTATGCAAACCAGTCATCTTTTGCCACAACTCTTTGATGCGAATGTCTTTCCCTTATAATCAGGGAATTTGCCAAAGAAAGAGAAAGGGTTGAAAACAGACAGGCCTTTTTGAAGTTACGTCGCCAACAGCAGTTGGAACGGGAGCTAAACGGCTACGTCGAGTGGATATGTAAAGCAGGTAAATGTCATTTGACTTTTCAAAACACTTTTCAAAATATAAAAACTTTTTATATGAATAGACTTTTCAATTAAATTCAATTATAAGTAAAGGTTATAATGAAAACCATTGCATCGATTTATACCCCTTTGTGATAGACATCACTTTTGAGATTTATAATAATCATAAATATGTGATACAATCAACAAAATGAAAAATACCCCCTTATTATTGAAGAATTGACAAATGCTTTGCACGAAAGCAAACATTTTCTGACAATTTATTTATATTTATTTATTTCAATTCACTTCTCAGAGGAAGTAATTCTGGCCGAAGAAAGGACTACAGAAGAGGAGAAAATGCATATAATTGAAGGTAAGGGACATTATTCTGACATAAATCAACAGATGTTTAATCAATTCATATTTATTACTGACATTTGTTTCACACAAATCATTGTTTATATTATTTATTGATTTGAATTTATCTCAAAATGTATTGCCTTAAACCTACCCTACCTTGGTCCTATTTGTCCTATTGGTCCTATGCCACACAGCGAGACGAAGAGCTGCCGCCAAACGTAAAAAGTTGAAGAGTATGCACAGTAAGAGTACTGATGAAGAAGAAGAGGAAGAGGAGGAGGAAGAGGACGGTATGTGTGGTTTATATCATATTTCAATCGATATTAAGTGCTGTCAATAAAACAGTCTTTTATTTTGTTTTTTCGCTGAAAGTCACACAATATATACATTTTAATTATTTAATGCATTTTCTAATCTCTGAGGGGGTGTTGGGTTGGGATGAGTTGGGCAGAAAACAAACTCATTATGTGTTGAATCAGTTGTTGAAAAATCATTCATTAGAGAGAATTTTCAATGAGATCTCTTATGCTTTAGATTATTTAAAACAATAATTGTCAGCAAAAATATAAAATTCTTTACTCTACCCCTGAGTACACATATAATGCTTTTATCTAATATTACAGAATATTCTCTATTATCGAAACAATACATAACTTTTATTACAGTTTTATTTTTTAATCATTTGAATGTGATTTACAATTTGCACATAATTTTTGACTTCACTTCTGGTGTGACATTTCGTTTGAGAATATTTTTTATGATTTTAATTGATATTAAAATTTTTATTTAGTGTTAAATTTTTGATTAAATTCTTGATTAAATTCTTGATTAAATTCTTGTGGTTATGTCTAATATTAATGCAAATATGAATCAAAAATACATAAATAATATGTTTTTAATCATAATATCTCTCTTTTTCCCTAATCATCGTTCATATGCATGATGTTTATCACTCGGTCTTCTTCTGTCTGTTCTTCTCAATCATTCATTGAAATGAAATGAAAACATAATTTTCAAAACCATAACTCACTTATTGTTGTGAACAAAAATATGTTATTAATGTATCACAAAATCATATCATATCATACCTCACGCATACGATTGCAACTCAAATCATAACTAAATATATATATATATATATATTTGGGCCAAATATACAATGAATTTATGAAATATATTCTCATTATATCAATACTAACACTTCAATTGTTATGAAATGACTGACAAATCAAATACCATTGCGTGGTCTGTGTGTGTCCTTTCACTTCAAACACTGTGTGCTTATATAATACTGGTGTGGATTGTGTGCTATATCTTAATATACTGTATCTGTTTGTGCCTCAAACTGAACAATGACAAATCATTTGAAAACACATCGAATGTTATATATCTATTTCGTGTGACTTTTTCTCACTCAAAAACCGATTGATTGCACATCAAAAACATTATATACTATTCATAACTGGAATGTCAAACAAAACATAAAACAAATTATTATTTACTTATTCTTCAATTATTTCTTACACTTTATTTTAATAAACTGTGTGTTTGTGCTCACATGACATGTCGTTCCTCAACAAAACCATATAAACATAACTTATTTATAATTTATTGACTAAAAATCTATACAAAACACTATAAAAACTATTCATTTGATTGTAAACTATTTGAACAAAAACATTATATATGATACAATACTTTCAAAACGAACCGTCACATTGAAATGATAACTGTTTGCAATGAATAGAGCCTTCATCAAAGGTGCTCAAAGGTACTATTAGACCCGAGGTCTTTTTATTGCTAATATTAGAATAGCTATTCAGGTGTAGAATAGCGGCAACGAAACAATAGAGACATAGTTTAGTTTAGAAGATTGTTCTGAGTATTAGTTATCATGAATTATAGATAAATAGTTGTCTTCTGTATATATTATGATAGCTTTCCTTTAGTATAGACTGTGTCCTATCGTTCAAAACAAAGCTCTCGAATACCATAGATATGAAAATATTTATATTCTTTGCTTTTTTCTGTCACTCAATATAGTAGTGAATATATTGTATTGTTTTAGAGTTTTGTGAATCAAAACAATTAGTGTTAATTGATTTTAGTCGTCATTTTTAGCGCTCGTTTTTCACTATTTTTGCAACAAATATTTGAGATTAGTTTATGTTTTTTTTTCTATCATTCAATACATTAGTTGTTTATCAAATATAACTTCTCTGTAGTTTAGAGCACAGACATAGCAATAGGCTATCAATATATACTAGAGTTTGTATATTCTCAAAGCATTGGATTCAATGAGAATTACTCATAGAATACATAGAATTCATTGCTTTTATTGATTGAAATGTTTGTATATTTGAATTCTTGTCCACAATTTCAACGTTTAAGTATTGTTTGCATACTATGACATCTCATCTGTTTGTGCTTTCATTGAATGCTTCCATTGTATTGCACTGGGATCCCATGCCTTGCATTGACACGGAATGCTAATTATGAATAATTAATGAATATTTGCTTTTATATTAAAATCAATATAAAGTAAATACTGTATTAGAAAACAATTTATTTTATTATCAAAAAAAATGATTTATTAATAGAAATAAATTTATTTTCAAACCATAACGACTGAAGGGTTCGCCAGGGCTTCCTATTTGCACTCCAAGATAAAAAATAAAGGAGCTTGCAAAAGCTTTTGGAGGGGAGAAAAACGATTCAGGTAAGGGTTTGTGACGTTTATATGATCGCTGATATTATTCTCTATACCCCTGACCAGAATCGGTGTTCGTCGAGCGATCAAAACACAAGCCTTTTATTGGTTTGTAATCGTTTTAGTCTTTTTGAATACGGTTTGCGTCGCTGTTGAACATAAAGGCCAGGAAAAGTGGTTAACGGAGTTCCTGTGTAAGTGTTGACCTGACCTTTCTCATTTTATCATTACATGTCAAGTGTAGACCAGAGCCTATACCTCATTGAGCAGTTGGACGAAAGTCAAGACATTTGAATTGAAGGGTTAATGAGATAAAAGCAAAACATCAAAAACTAATTATTTATATGTTTTTTGAATGCTTTTAATGTTTGCCCAAAATTTCAATTATGTAAACATTCATTAAATTAATGCAAAATAAATACAATATGTGTTTCAAAGGGGGTAACCAAAGGGTTTGATAACACATCTATAATTCTGTGTATAAACTATTTTTAGAAACATTTGAAAATATTTTGTAATCAAATATATTATTTGCTCAATATTTGAGTTTATAATTGCTTTATAATTTTAAGGGACAGTCATTTTTTAGGCATTTTTCTCATAATCCTTGCTTTAACTGATATATTGATCAGATGTTAGTCTGAATTTGCATTGCATTTGAGTCTAAACTATATTTACTAATGACTAAAACAAATGTCTTTTTGACTCTCATTAAATGAAATGAATATCTGTTTTTGAATCTCAGAAAACAATGTTTTTTATTATAATTTGTTTAACTTTTCATTTTTCATTGTCTTTCATATTCAACACTAAACTGTATTCCCAACTGTGCCGACTGTTCCTACTGTGCCGCACATACAGATATCGCAGAGTTTGTCTTTTTAGGCCTTTTTATCGTTGAAATGTGTGTCAAATTATATGCATTGGGAATCAAATGCTACTTCGAGTCCGCTTTCAATAGGTTTGATTGTATGGTAAGTCTATAGCAAAGAGAATTCAATTTATGGCAAATTTTTTAATTGATTTCCTCTTTTCAGGTCATATTTGGCAGCATTTTTGAAGTGATTTGGTCTGAAGTAAAGGGCGGTTCGTTTGGGTTCTCCGTTTTGAGAGCTCTACGACTGCTCAGAATATTCAAAGTGACAAAGTATATGATCTTGGACAGTTAGGGACAGTTAGGAATGGCACTAATTGTATGTCTCTTTGTAGGTATTGGTCATCGCTTAGGAATCTAGTGATTTCACTCTTGGCTTCAATGAGATCTATAATCAGTTTATTGTTTCTTCTCTTCTTATTTATACTTATCTTTGCATTGCTTGGAATGCAATTGTTTGGCGGAGCGTATGTATACCGACCCCTACCTGTCCTTTATTTGAAATTTTCATAGTTAGCGAACATAGCAAACATTGAATGAATTCTTGAGTTTTTTTTTGTATAAAAATTTGAAAATTTTAAAAAGTTTTAAGAAATTAAAAATAATATAATTGATTCGCACCGTTAGCTTCAACTTCGAGGAGGGCACACCCCCGGCCAACTTCAACTCCTTCTCCATCGCACTGTTGACTGTGTTTCAGATACTGACGGGTGAGGACTGGAATGAAGTCATGTATAAAGCGATCAAATCTCAGGGCGGTATACATGAGGGCGGTATGATTTACAGCGTGTACTTCATAATCCTTGTGCTCTTCGGGAACTATACTCTCCTCAATGTATTCTTGGCCATTGCTGTCGACAATCTGGCAAATGCACAGGAGTTGACCGCCGCTGAGGAAGAGGAGGCAGAGGTGGACAGAGAGAGGAATAAAGAGGAGATCGAGAAAGAGATCGCAGATCTCCACAGACAGGGCACTAATGCCGACGCTCTCATCGATGACACGGACGACATGGGATTATTGCCCGCCGTCAACATATGTCCGCCTTCGCCACTAAGCCGTTCCAATGCCGGCAAGATTGACCTTGATAAGATTGAGTTCGAATTAGTGAAGATTCCAAAGAAGAAAATACGAGAACCGCTGCCGACAGAAGATGAAGAGGAGGAACCGTCTGGTCCTAAGCCAATGTTGCCTTACTCATCCATGTTCATACTGTCCTCGTCCAACACCATCAGAAAAGGGGCGCATTTTATAACAAATATGAGATATTTTGACGCATTCATAATGATCATAATCACCCTGAGCTCCATTGCCTTAGCCTGTGAGGACCCGGTAGAGGAGAGCTCCGACATTAACGCCATTCTTATGTACTTTGACTATACCTTCACCTGTGTGTTCACTATTGAAATGCTGCTCAAAGTAATCGACCAAGGTGTCTTTCTACATCCCGGCGCATACTGTCGCGACCTCTGGAACATATTGGACGCCATTGTAGTGATCTGTGCTCTCTGTGCCATCGCTTTCTCAGTCTTGTCAGTCATTTAACGAATTTTTTTTATTAATTTTTACAAATATTTTTGAATCATCGATAGCGGAGACGCCAGTCCTGGCACCAAAGGCGCCGCGTCCAGTCTCAGTGTCATCAAATCACTCAGGTATTAATTGCCTTCGCTTTCACTCGAACAATGATTATTAAAAATAACATTACATTTCTCTTCAAATGTATTCCATAGGGTTTTACGTGTTTTACGACCACTAAAAACCATTAAAAGAGTTCCCAAATTAAAAGTAAATTATATTTTCATTTATTATATGAAATATTGAATGAAATTATTATTATTTTTTCAATGAAAAACTATATAAATTCTATACTTGTCTATGAAAAGCATTTTATAGAAAATGATTATTAAATTTTTTATCAAAAAATATGAAATTATTTGAATTGTTGCTCAAAATAGCCCTTCCTTTCCCTGTCTTATAGGCTGTGTTCGACTGTGTTGTGACATCTCTTAAAAATGTGTTCAATATATTAATAGTTTATATGTTATTTCAATTCATATTCGCTGTAATTGCTGTCCAACTATTCAATGGTCGCTTCAATTACTGTACGGATGAGTCGAAGCTCTTTGAGGTCGAGTGCGCGTAAGTATCATTTGATGACACCCTCACTGTCCCTCTCAACCCACAACTCATTCTCAATACATATTTGAATCTATACAACCATTTCAGGGGAGAATACTTTGAATTCCAATCCAATGATAAGCCACCTGTGGTCAAGAAGCGCTCCTGGGAGAAACATCCGTTCCATTACGACAATGTGATCACAGCTATACTGACCTTGTTTACTGTGCAGACAGGCGAGGGTTGGCCTCAGTATGTGTTATATTTTCATACATTGTTTTTCAGCAAAACATCAATTTATTGCTCAATAACGATGTTTTGTTAGTTAGTAAACAGGGGCTGAATTTGATGACCCCTTTACAAAAAAAATCCAATTATATTCTACAGTACATCAAAAATATACCCTTTTGTATGAAACACATTGAATACTTTGTGCAGAATATTCTGTATAGAAATATAAGCCAAACTCTTTTGATACGATTGAATGTTTTGTATGTTTTGTGAATTCTATCATAAGTTTTATGGTTTAGAAGAGGAACGGAAATCATGGCAAACATGATATCTATTTCAGGTGTAACCAAAACCAAGTCTTTGTTGAAACGATTCACAAATATATATCAATTTATTCGATATTTATTTATAGAGTTGAATATCGTTTTCAATGTCCACTTAAAGTCTGTAAAAGAATTTTCACATTCAATCGTTCACATCCAGGTGTTCACGACTTTCCTATCAATTGTATGCACCCTTGACTACAGAATGACAAAGATTTGAAAATTGAACTTTCCTTTCCTTTTGTCATTACATGAGAATATATTTTTATTATTCGTTTTGCAAACATTGCATAAAACATAATATAATGTGTTTTGGATATGATTTTGAATTTGAATTTCAAGTTATATTTCACAAAATCTCACAAATCTTATCTCAATCTCATCTAAAGATTTTATAAAACATTTATTTTATGCTTCACTTATAGTATATTTTCATTGATTATGACTTCAAAACATAAACATCAAATTCGATGAAAATACCCTGATTCTCGGTAGATTAGACCACCCCGTGTATAGTGCTATCCGTAAATTTTCTTAAATATTCCCTTTTTTCATTAGATAGTGCCACCCCTATGTATAGTGCCACCAAAAACTGTAATATTTTTTCATAATATAAAAACACATTCTCATTGAAATACATACATGAATTGATAGAAACTGTAATAAATATTTCAAAAACACATTTTTGTAACAAATATTTTGTGTTGTATTGAAAGACAAGTCTTACAACCGATTGAAGTAATGGACATCGATTCTGATTTTACTGAAATTGAAGTTCCCGATGAACTCATTGAACTCTTAGATAGCGTTAATATTGATTCTGATGAAGAATTTGAGGGATTTTAATTTGTATTTTTAATTGTATTTTTTACAATAAAATTTGAAAACATTATTTTTATTAGATAAGACCACCCCTATGTATAGTGCCACCCCTTAGGTTTTCCAAAAAATCCACTTTTTTCATTAGATAGTGCTAGCACTATCTACCGAAAATCAGGGTATATAAAAAAATATGATTTTAGGCAAAAGTCATTAAAAACAATCATATTATTCATGATAATTGAATGGTTCTGAGCAGATAATTGTCAATAATATAGAAACGATTTATAAATTAAAAATTAATTTAACAAAAAAAACAAATTCTTGTTAAAGCAATTAGAAGTAAATGAATGAATATTTTAGACAATAATTAAATAATGATTTCTAACATTTGATATTTATTTGCCTCAAAGAGTGCTTCAAAACTCCATGGACTCGGTGTTCGAGGACCATGGTCCACTGCCCCGCTTTCGCATCGAAATGTCACTATTTTATGTCATATTCTTCATTGTGTTTCCATTTTTCTTCGTCAACATATTCGTTGCCTTAATCATCATCACATTCCAAGAACAGGGTGAAAAGGAACTGGAGGAAGGGGAGTTGGACAAGAATCAGAAGTCATGCATTGACTTTGCAATACAAGCCCGACCTCTGCAGAGGTATATGCCTAAGGATAAGGATTCTCTTAAGTACAAGATATGGCGAGTCGTCGTCTCAACAGCCTTTGAGTACTTTATTATGGTTTTGATTGTTCTCAACACTATTCTCCTTATGATGAAAGTGAGTGCCATTTACTGTCCTATACTGTCGTTCCTTTATTTCCAGTTCCTTTTAAACAATATTTTTTCATAAATTTATAGTGAATTTTAATTATAAAATTAGCTTAAAATAATTTAGATATTAATTGATAATTATAATCAATATCACAGAAAATGATTTTTTAGTTTAGATTATGATTTTATTTATGATCTTATGTTTAAATACAATTTTATTAACAAATGAATTGTAAACAAATTTTTTCTAATTTTTTTATCACATTTGAAGCCAATATTACTATATATTAAGGTCTTTACAATTCATAGTGAATATAAAAAATGTTCATTCCTTTCATTACAAGAATTTCAATAGAATTTTGAGAAAGAAATTTAATTTATTTCAATCAATAGATTTCTATTAAAAATATTATAACGTCCTGGAGGATAAAATTTGTACAAACTTTTATGGATTTTTAAAATATATTTAACCTTCCACTATTGTTTAGA
>JAQIXR010000450.1:0-27613 GCA_034700825.1 Quadroppia sp. Gr-Ori-00064 | reverse complement strand
TATTGCGCGTACATATCATTTGTTAAAAGAGTTATAACTGCAGTTAAAACGTACTTATAGATAGTGAAATAGTGTAAATAAAAATATTAGAAATAATCGAAAGATCTTTGAATTGGAGTTGAATTTTCTTTCACATTTTTGTCACATTTAATTGAATTTTTTCATCAAATATTTTCGGATTTCATACACAAAAGTCAATACAATATAATATATTATATAATTTCACAAAAATATAATTCAATATATTTGATAAAAGGCCACAACTTTGAGTAATTGAGTTACAAATAATTCATCGATTGTCACAAATGTTTGCACATCTCCAGAGCATTCGAGTTGGTATGGGATTCAACCATTTCTTCCATACCATAAAAATTGAAGAATTTGTTCAAAATATATATTTTTAATAAAAGTTTAAACATTTATTTCTTTTAATATTTAGTTTAAAATTATTCCTAAATATCGAAACTTTGATAAAATGTTTCTCATCTCTGCTTAACGTTTGTGTAAAACAATAAAATAATTAAATATACTTTTAATTAATTTTATAGAAATTAATATATATGTGAAATTAAAAACAAAAATTTATGATTTTTTTGTAATGAAAATGTTTTAATTTGAATAAATTTTTCAAAGGGCGCCGGCTGTACAGCACTGGTAGTGGCAGTGATAGCCAGAAAGTTAGAACTATCGCGCGCTGAAAAGCATGTCCACAACTTTATGATGGATACACAGCTCACGAAAAGGGTATCACATATTATATTCTTTAATATATAGTATTTATTATAATTAAAACTGTTTTATATTCACAAAAAATGAACAAATAATTTAAAAATATCAAAATACTCGGATTTAGTCAAATCTCATATAATATATGAGAACTTTGTGCACAAAAATAAAATTTGTTAATATTTTAGTCGTTTTTCACATTAAATAAATACTAAATTCATTTAAAACGAGACAATGAATACATGTTTTTGAAAGATTGACAAAAAAACTATTTTTACAAATTATGTCATATCTTATAATCAATATTATTTTGAAGACAAATATATTGGCATTAATTTGTTGATAGAAACAATCCTTAAATTTATAGATGAAATCATTTATATAGTATTGAAATACAAATTCGTATTTAACATAAAATTCATTTGAATAACAAATTAAAAGATTATATAGTTTTCAACTTTTTTTAATTAAAGATTTGGATATTTTGGTTATAATGTTCTGTATTTCTAACTAACCCTTCATTATAACCTCTCAACACAAAGTGTTTAGAAAATAAATATTTGTTTTAATCGTAAAATGTTATAAAATATTTAATTATTACTAAAATTGTATGATTTGTATCATTACTATTCATATGATAAATAAGTTTTTATTTATATTTATTTTGATTCTTAATTAAAAATTGGTTTCAAATGTAATTTCATCTCAAATGCAAAACAACAAAAAAAACTCATAAAATTAATGTCAAAGCAATAGAAGATTAATTAATGTACGAAAAAATAACAGAATTTTATATTTTGTTTTATTAGTTATAAAATAAGATTATAAATAAGTTATATTGAATTGATGTCAAGCCATAAAAGATCATTAAAACAATAATTGACTCTTTTATTGGTAATTCAGCTGAAGATTGCGGCGGCAAATGTTCTAAGAGAGACATGGCTTATATACAAGAACACAAAACTAACAAAAAAGATCAATACTTCACGCGTGAGAACACATCAAAGAAAGTTTTTATTAGCAATTTATAGGTATATAAACATGAAATTCTCACTGAATATATTCACTATAAAGCCATTGATTTTTATTGATTTATATAGCCTTAGAAAAGTGAAAATGGACCAGAGGAAATTAATGGATAATGCAAACACCATCACTGATATGGCAAAAGTAAGACATGGATCGCACCCACAGTCATAACAGTCTCTTTTATTTGATTTATTCCAACATTTTTAATACATTTCACAATAAGTTGAGAATAAATATTGTTTATGTGTTTCAGTTGCAGAACAATGTCTACGAAATTGTGTCGGATATTAATGCGAGACAAGAGATTTTGGACGAAAAAATGATTGCAATTGAAGAACGAATTTCTCTGATTTACGACCAAATCGAGTCATTGCCCGAAGTTTTGGCTAAAAGTTTACAACAAAACCATTTACATCAGACGCTCAGAAATTCATTGCCGACATTAGTAGAGAATATTAATGAGAAAAATAATGTCAAAACTCTTCAAACAAACTATTCTTATGCCAACACTAATTCCAATTCTACGGAACAATCACAAAAACACACTTATCTTCACCCTAACGACGCCCAGTCAGGTCGACCCAGTTGGTCAGTATCTAATCTCACCTCTCAAGGCACTGGTGGTCGTCAATTCTTGACTCCAACAGTGTTAAGGACCAGCTCTGTCGACACATGACTTTCCAATAATATTCCGAATACTTAATAGAGAAGAAAATCTCATTTAATATATTTTTATGACATTTATTCAAAAACTTATAGTTTATTGAATTGAGAATAACTTCTAATAATAACAAGCGATTGATTGCTGTGATTCTGTTGAACACAATTTGTGTATTACTTTTGAATTTAGAAAACATTTCCATTTGTTGATAATATGAATGTTTGCCACAGTTTTGACCAATTCTTAACATTTGAAACCATTATTATTTTTATTAATATTTTCAATAATTGTAAAGAATATCTAAATTCTATAAAGTGTGAAATTATTATAAATTTTTAATATCGACTCTAATATGAAATGAATTTTATCAAAATATGAGCAAGATCAAATTGTCAATTGGGTTTTGCAAACAAACTGTCAGTTAATTAATTTAATTATAAAATTCTCAAAAACTTTAATAAATGAAGAGTTGATCTGAGAATACCATTCTTATTACCTCAAAGTCGGACACAATTTCATTGAAGACATTTTAAACTCGAATTTAAATATATTTATTAAAAATACAATTATTTTCATTAATACCATTTAATGCCATAATATCTAAAGAGACTTAAGTTTAACTCAACTTTTTTTGGTGTTATTCTCGAAAATGAGAATATCTGAACAAATCTTATTTCATGACTTGTTTTGCTTGAATACAAAATCTTTTGTCAAAAACATTCCTTTGATTTGAAGTTCACTTAAAAGTGATTACAAGTTATAGAAAAACATTAAATAATTCTTATTTTCTTGTCATAACTTTTTTGAATTTTATGTTTAAATTATTTTTAAAATTAACATTAAATCCAATATTTGAAAGTATTTGAAAGTATTGAATGATTGCAATTAATATATGAAAAAACAGTAAAATTAAAGATTTTTTTTATTAAATGATTTTCAACACAAAAGAAACTAATTTTAAATTGAATTTAATTGAAAACATATAACTATTGACCAAATGTTTAATTTGAAAAAATTATTTGTTATTTGTATCCAAAAGTGTTTGAATTTGTTATTTATGTAAAACAATTTCTCAATAATTTATGATATTCTCTATTATTCTCTATTATATGAATTCATTAAAAATGTATTAAATATTGTATTATTAAAAGTGCCTAAAAATAATGCATTCAAAAGTGCTTTCATTTTCGTTAATAATGAGACCATTTCTCTAATTCTGGTTCTTCTGTATCAGTTATGAAGGGCTGTCAACACTACCTGTGCCGCCCCGACCCCCTCACTGGTTGTTAATTGGTTTTCTTTCGATTGAAAATCATTTTTCTTTATTATATTTAAATGGTTTAAATTAAGTCTAAAATAGCATTGAATTTAATGTTATTTTATGTCATAATTTATGGCAAAATCTGTCAAATATTTTGCATTGAATGCCGTGTCTTATCAGTAGTGGTGCTGTCGTGCCATCCGATGCCTACCGTTTAGTACGAGCGGTAGGGATGCGAACGTCACTCGCGTTGCCATTCATTCATTGGTCGCTCTCTCAGCACAGGTATGGCAGCGATGGCAACACTGCTGGCAATGGGCGGGCATTGAGTACGAAGTGTTTCCGTTTGTGCCAATACGGCAACCGTTGCCTCAATTACTGCGCACTCAGTCATACGTTTCGCCATTTGTTAGTCGACTGAGTATTGAGTTATTGAAATATTTTTGAAATATTAATCATTTATTCAAAAGTGTTTCAAATGTTTTGCAAATAATATCCAATTTTTTGCTTTTATTTTCAATTGTTTTTTATTTAAATAATTGTTTTCAAATAAATCGCTAAATATTTTCAAGTTTTGGTGTTTTTGTAACGGTTTTTGAGAGCACACGTCGATCGAACTGTGCTATCGGTTGTATAGTTGCAGGAAAGGCAGGTTTGGGAGACGACTAGGAAGACCACAAACACCAGTGCTGTTCAATGGCCTCAATATCTCATAAGAAAGTGAAGCGCAAAGACAGACACCCTTTGCCTGACGAACAGCCCGTCCTCTCAGCCCAAACATCACCAAAAAAAGCAAAATTAGATGACATTAAACCCACTCTTAGTATGGACTCAACTATTGTTTGTCTCAAAAATCAATCATTTTTTCTATCATTTATTAACACTTTTTTCATTTCATTTCAAAAAACATTTGTTTTAATTAATCAAAAAGTTTTGTACAAAAACTTCCGTTAAGTTTGCTTTCACTCAATGAATGCAAATGTATTGAAATTAATGGTATTTTCGTTTAATTATATCAAATGTTATAAAAGTTGACAAAAATTACATAAAATGACATAAAATCATAATTTTTGAGACAATTATAAAACTTTTGTAATACTCTTCGACAGATGATGTCCAGACCGGCACCAGTAGTGCGACCCTGGGATGGCCGACAGAGGACTTGAATACATTGATAAACAGTTTGGCGAAGTGTTTGCCGAAGAATGACTCGACAAAGTTCAGTACATTGATAGACAAACTGGACTGGGATAAAGTGAAGTTCGGGACCTACTCCGCCCAACAGTGCAAAGACAAGTGGAATGAAGTCATGTGTCGACTCCGGAGGTATAGGACGCTCACCGATATGGTGGGCGACGCCAGGGTGTGGCTGAAGGCCCCCTGGCAGACATACAACAACTCAAAGAAGATAAGACATCCGGACTTCCCTAAGAAGCCATTGACGCCATTCTTCAGATACTTTATGGAGAAGAGAGAGAAGTCTGGTAAACACCATCCCGGGTCAAGTGTCACCGATTTGGCCAAATTGTTGTCCACAAAGTTTGCGGCTCTGAATGACCGCAAGAAACAGAAATACAAAGACGATTACGACCGCGAATACGAAGAATATAAGCAAAAGCTCAATGTCTTTAAGTTAGAGCACCCGGAGGTCGAGTTCGGCTCTATGAACAAGAATCAGTCATCACATGGTCACGCACAAGAGGGTCCGCCCAAACCCAGAACACCTTCTCAATTGTTTATGGAAGAAAAGACAAAGAAAATAGAATTGAAAGCCGAAGACCGGAAGGAATCAATTGAGCGAATCAAACAGTCCTGGAGTTTATTAAGTGAAGGAAAACGGATTAAATGGATTCGACGGTCACTTCAAGACGAACAACGGTATGAGACGGAGCTTTTGGGGTACCTCAAAGACCACCCGAGCTTTGAACCAGTCGTTAAGAAAAGTGTTTTAACGAAAGCCGAGAAAGAACTGAAAGACAAATTCGATGGCAAACCCGAGCGCCCGCCGAACTCGGGCTACAGTTTGTTCTCAAAGATTATGTTAAGAGAACTCAAAGACATTCCATCGAAGGAGAAGATGGTTGTAATCGCCAAACGTTGGAAGGAGTTGTCTGAGACTGAACGCCAGGGGTATAACAGGGAAGCGAATAAAATGAATACTAAATACGTGGAGAAATTCAACGCCTATTTGGAGGCGTTGCCCGAAACGGAAAGGGCGAAAGTCTTGAGTGAGAACAAACTGAAACTTCCGTCAGAGAAGAAACTCAAACAACAGAAGAATTTACCTAAACTTCAGACACCTTTGAATTCAGAACAGACAGAAGATCCCAGTGTTAGGGAATACGCGGCTATTATGAACTATCAGTACGACAGAGCGCCTGAACTTCAACAAAAATACCCTGAGAAGAATAGGGGGGATATCATGAAATTGGTTTTACAGGAATGGAAAGACAAATTGAGTGACAAGAAGAAGACTAAGTATTATAAAGGCATCGAAAATATGGCTCATTTGGTGCCGAAGACCACCAAAAGTGAACCAATTAGTCCTTCGAAACAAACGCACACAAAAGATAAGCTCTCGTCGACTGCACAGGCATTGATGAAAAGGGAGCCAAAGAGACCCCCGAAGAGTAGTTATGCTTTATATACATCTGAAAAGTTGTCGACTTTGACTGACTTCGAGCCCAAGAGACGAATGACAGAAATCGCCAGAAAATGGAACCAAGAGTTGACTAAAGCCCAGAAAGACGTCTATGACCTGAAAGCCAAACAAATGGCTGTCGACTATCAGAAGGATCTCCAAAAATTCATGGCTTCATTGAGTGCATCGGAACTGAATGAATACCAGGCCTTACAGACAAAGTCCAGATCGAAGCAGAGGTCGAGATCGAAATCAGGCAAATCACAACCAGATCCAGTTGTCGACGATTCCAATGTCATCGAAACCATCGATGTCTCCACAACTGGTAATGCCGTCGAATCGGACGAAGAAACTGAAGATTCTGAGGACGAAGACGAGGAAGAGGAGGGACAGGAACAGGAAGGAGAAGGGGATAGCGATGACAGCGATGAGGACGAAGAGGAAGAGGATGAGGACAGCGACGACTAAGAGATTTCATTAGTTCTTCTTTAATAATCATTTTTATAATAATTTGAAATTTAATAACTTTTTAATCAATATTTTTATTATCAAAAATCATATATAATTTCATGTTTTTCACCCTTTGATTGACTTTCAAATCATTATAAATATAATCCTTTCTTTAAATCCGATTCAAATTGTTATAAATTTATAAATAATTATAAAATAAACTATTATTTCAAATGTATTTCGATTTGTTGTCTTAAGATATCTTCATTGAGTTCTGACATATGGTTTGCATTTGAATCAAGTGTTGAATCAATTGTTTTAAATCTAATTAAAATAAAACTTCATTCAAATAGTCCTGTGTTTGACGTATGTTATGAAAGACCTTTAAATGTGTTTTCATTTCACTCAAAGTCTCACATGTTTTCAAAACACGTGAAATGTTTTGCTTTTCATTAATTCAGTGATAATTATATGAATTGATTTTGTGGTCAAAGTATAACCAATTGGATCAACAATGAAGTCTAAACCCGTCTCACATAAGTTGGAAAATACTTTCAAAGTAAGTATAAAATACCCCTTAATTGACAAATTGGTACAAATATTTTGTCGGAACCTATAGTTCGAGTCATTTAACAATCTGTTGTCGAAAATCAATGTTTCGGTTTTGCATAATATCAAACGTGAAGTTTCAGGCGAAGAGTCCATCACTTTCTTTGCCATCACTTTAGAGAAATGGTTTGATCTGAACTGTAGTCAAGATTTCGATCGTTTGCGACAATCGATCGGATCTTTGATTTCGGTCCAAAGTTTGCCACAAATTATTCACCGAAAGAATGAATTGATTGAGATTTTGGTCGAAAATTTGAAACGAAGAGACAATTTGGCGATGAATGTGGTCTTAGAGCTGATCGTATCCCTCGCTCGTGACCTCAACACTGATTTCTACCAATACTTTAAGACAATATTCATATGTTTAACCGATTTGTTCAAAACAACAGACATTGAAGTGATTGAAAACACTTTTGTTTGTCTCACTTTTCTCTTCAAATATCTTCACAAATATATCGCTAAAGAGTTTGCCATTAATTTTAAGTTATTCGAAACGCCATTGAAGTCGAAGAAGGATTACATCCGACGATTCACTTGTGAATCGATTTCATTCCTCGTCAGAAAAGCTCAAAACAAGTCATCAATCGTTGACATAGTGTTTGAAAGTGTTGCCGAAGACCGAAAACTAGTGGAAGGCGTCGGACAACTGCTCTTTGAATCAGTCAAAGGACTTAATAATAATTTCAATACTTGTGGCCAAACATTGATTCCATTATTATTTGATAAATATTTGGTTAAACGAAACGATAATTTGGATCAAACTATTAATGAAATGTTTGGACATTTAATCGCATTTATATCTCAACAAAATTCAGAACTAATTTGGAAGACATTATTAATTGATCCGAAATCACAATCAACTGCTTTGAAGAAAGTGATTCCACTTCTTATGTCTGCAATCGCTTTCAAAAAGTGTGGTTTTGTTATAAATCATTCAAATTTAGTTCAGAATTTGATTCAATTTTTACAAAATGATTGTCTCCAAGAAGTGGACAAAAACAATGTTTTGGATTCTTTGAGTCATTTATTAATTAATTGCTTTCAATATATATCTATTGATGACATCAAACACATCAATACCATTGTCTTCTCTGATTGTCTCACAATTGAACAGATATTCAAATTCACGTCAAATATATTCAATTGTCTGTCATTTGAACGAATCATTTTGCCATCATTTCTAACATTTTGTTCTAAACTCTTAAGAACTAATTGTTTTGAATCAAATGAGTTCTCAATGACAATGAAATTTATGTCTCACTTGATATTAACGAAACGTTTGCGACCTATATATGGATCAGAGGTTAAGAGGATTTCGAAATATATGCTTAAATTGGATGAAGACATTTGTCAGACATTATTGGATTTGATAAACACTACGAATGACCTGAAGATGATTTGGTCGACATTTGTTTGTTTACCGAATTTTATTCCCATTACGAATGAGACCAAAGTTTGCCAAACAATCGCCAAATGTGTTGTCGAACTCGAAACTAGATTTGGATCCAATTATTCAGACAATCATTGGTTGGGTTATGTTATGGTCGAAGCAGTGATGGCTTTGATTATATTAAAGAATGAAAAACCTATCCATGAATTGAATCCCAAATTCTTCGTCGATTTAATTCTTGCGAATCCTTCGAATACAGAAGTTCTTCAGTCTTTGGATTTATTTCTTTCTTATAGTAAAGAAATAAAAGAAAATGTTTTTGATTTGAATATTTTGGAAGAGATTTATAATAAATCACTTGAAGTGAATTTGTCGTCGTTTTGCAAAACCAGAAGACTTTTAACATTACATGTGTTGACACTATTCGACCCACCCTTACCTCCATCTGAAGACATAGATTCGATTAAGTCATCAATTTTTGACAATTGCTTTAACGCCGAATCAATTCCCAGTGAATTACGTGAATATCGATCGAAATTGAAATTAATTCAAAGTCTTGATTACACTTATGTCAAGCCATCAATTCCTTTGACAACTTCTGGTGGACTAAACTTCGATCAAATGCCTATTCATTACTTGTTTGGAGTTCTTTACGAAAATTTGTCACTTTTATGGCAACCAATTCAAAGATTGATTGAAGGATACGCTAAAAGATGTGAAAACAAGCGATTGTTCTTCAATATTCTGTTAACGCATTTGAGAGAAACAACTCATAAAATATGTGAAAACAATTCAATTGATTTCGATTATTATCGAAAAGATGTCATAAATTATTTGAATTGCAGACAATTGTCATTCAATTACCATCAAAGCCATACCATTAGACCTGATTTCGCGAATCACAGACTTTTGATAATCAAAACAATTGATTACTTTCCAGAAGTCATCGAATCTTCGAATCGAGAATTTATTTCAATATTCTTTGATTTTCTCAATAATGAAATGAGTTTACAAATGATTTTTGGACAGAACTCAAAAGAAGACATTGGAATCAAAGAGCAAACCAATGGATCTCTTATGGAATGCGATTCAAATGAAGACAAGCCTATAGTCGGTCGCAAAATGCTTTGGAAAACTTTGTTTTCATTTTTGTCTGTTTTATCCAAATTCAAAAATCCCAAAGTATTATATCGAGAGAAAGAACTTCTGGAGTTTTATCTCAATTTATTGAGTTCTGCCGACTCTGAGGTCCAGAAGAATGCAATGAATTGTATTTCAAGTTATAATACCTCATATTTAGCTAAATATCGGCAAAACTTTTTACGACTTATCGATGAAAAGAGTTTTAAATCAGAAATATATTCATTTATTTTGAACTCTGACGACAATGTGTTGAAGAGTGAGCACCGGCAGGATGTGGTTCCTCTTATAATGAGAATACTTTATGGGAAGATGATGTCAACCAAAGGAACCAAAAGACATGGAAAAAATGTCGCAGATTTTCGGCGATCAATAATATTAAAAGTGTTGTCGGCTTTCAATGAAAATGAATTGATTTTGTTTTTAGACTTCATTTTTGCTCCGATTCTTGAATTCGTTCAAAACGATTACAAGACATTGGATCAGTTGATTAAATCGAAGATTAATATCAATGAATTCATTTGTTTGAGTCATTTGCAGTCAATGATAAGGACTTTGAATTTTGTGTCAAAACATTTTGGAAACAATTGTCAATCAATTACTTCATACATATTGAAAGTGGTTGTCGTTGTGTCCGCTTTAGTCACACATCTATTGGTCACTCAAAACCGTATTTTGATTAATGAACACTCGATTACTCGACTCAAAGACATTCGTTGCCATTGTTTTAAAGTCGCCAAAAGTTTTTTCGAGACCTATGACTCTTATGGTTATTCGAGCGATGAAATCGATTCTCTATTTCGAAGTCTCATTTGGCCAATGCTTCCCAACTTCGACACCGAATGCCTCACAACACCCACCCCTCTATTGACTCTTCTGATAGCTTTGAGTCAAAACTCGCGTTATTTCAAAATGTTTGCCAAATCTCATCCTTTGGACAAAGATTTGACTCCAATTACTGCGATCATCAAAATTTATGACAACCCGAAAGCACAGACACCAGTGATCAGTGCTGTGACAGAAATTATTAACAATCTCTTAATATTGGATAATTTCAGCGAAAGTGAAGATAAAAACATATCTGAAATAGATGTCAAGGAAACAAATATTGCATTGAATAATGTTAACGAAGACATAAGTCTTGGAACTGTTCTTTTGCTTCCGTTCGCAACACAAGTGTTGAATAGAATTCGTGTTAACTTTGAAACCAATAAAAAACTCAACAAAAATAATAAGAAGAAGAACAGTATCTGTGCTTTCAGTGCACAAGAGCTCAATATCCTCTCACATCTCAGCTCTTATATCACTGAATCGGATCAATGTCTTGAATTGAGTTTACTTATGATTAAATCAATTGATCCGAAGAAAAGTGAAGAACAGAAAGAGTTTCAAACAGTTAAGACATTGTCTCATTTGGTCAAAAATATCAAAGATTTCAAACCTATTTTTAAATCTTTGGTTCCGTTGTTTGAATTGATCCAGAATTGTATTTCACGAACAGAACTCTGTAATACATTGCAGACATTGGTTGGAACCGACACTCAATTGTCATCTTTGTCTCAACTAATCTCTAATATGAATGCATATAATATCAAATTCCCTGAAGAACCCGATTATCCCAAAAGAATCGATTCCTTTAAAGCAATCAACTCTAAAATTGAGTCCATTTCAAGCAATGATTTCAACCCTGAATTCATTGCAATAATTCTTTACAATTGTCTTCATTTCGTCCAATTTTGTGATGATTTGGCGATTCGTGAATTGTCTTCGAATACTATTAAGACTTTATTGAAAAAATTAGAACAAATGGATTCAAACGATCTCTTCAATGCCTTTGCCATAAAAGTAGTCTTGAATTCGACTATTTCTAAAGGTTTCCGAAACAAAAACGAATCGATTCGACACGAATTGATCAAATTATTGCTTACTTTGATCGAAATCTCTGGTCACAGACATCCCATTCTTCAACAATTATCTCTTTTTTGCAATAAAGAAGACGAAGAGATCGACTTTTGGCTGAATATGACACACATTCAACTCCATCGAAGAGGTCGAGCCTTAACGCGTTTGACCAGAAATCAAGAATTACTCAAAACTCTTTCGAATAGAATATTCTCTGAGTTTTTGATTCCTTTGACCACAAACTTCGTGATTGATATCCACTATAATAAACAGCCATCTCTTGTGAGCGCATCCATCGAAGCGATCGGCGTTTTCTCAAAGTATATTCAATGGAATAAATATTATAATAATTTGAAGTTTTATATCAATCAACTCATCGCTCAAAAAGGGGACCAAAAAATCAATATAAAGATTATTTCTTCCATTTTAGACAACTTTTCATTCAGTTTTGATTTGAAAGCCAATGAATCCATTGATTCAGAAGAGAAAATGGAAACTGAAGTCAATGGCGAAGAAGTTGTAAATGAAGTGAAAAGCATTGAAATGAATGAAAATGAGTTGAAATCAAACGACAAAGTCTATGATTCGGCTGTAAATCGTTTGTTACCACTTCTTCAGAAATGTCTTTACCAAAAGTCTCAAATAGACTTCGCATACGATTCGATGAAGAGTGAATTCCCTGAAGACGAAGAGATTCAAAGAGTTCCGATCGCTTTGGCTATAATTAAGTTATTGAAGACAATGAACTCAAGTGAAGAAGTATTGAATGCAAACATTTCGAGTGTTTTTCTACGTTTGTGTCAATTCTTGCAATCGAGAGCTCAAAGTATTAGAGATTCGGCGAGAAATACATTCATTAAAGTTATGGATTGTTTGGGACCCAAGTATTTGATGTCAGCCCTCAACTCAATGAATGCAACCCTCAATAAAGGATTTCAAAAACATGTCTTCGTATATACAGTTCATGCCATCCTCTCAGAACTGAGACCAAAGTTGAAATCCGGAGATTTGGATAATTGTTTGAATTCTTTGCTCAATATTTGCTCTTTAGAACTGTTTGGAAATCTTTCCGAAGAGAAAGAAGTGTCAAAAATAACGACAAAATTGAAAGAAGCGAAAAAACATAAGAGTTTCGATATTTTTCAGATTATTTCCAGTTTTATATCTGAAAAATATTTGACTCAACTATTGATACCTTTGAGGAACACTCTCTTAGAGGCAAACAATCACAAAGTTGTTCGAAAGGTATCTCAAAGTCTCAGTAGAATCGGAAAGGGATTGATAGCCAACTCAGCTTTAAATGAAAAAATAGTTTTACTTTTCATTTATGGTTTGATTAATGATATGATTCCTGATCTGAAACTCAAACTCGAAGACAACAAATGTCAAAAAGAAGTGAAGAAAAGTGTTAAGAGAATCGACTCATTCCTCATCTCAAGACCTATATATCAAAGGGCACCCAAAGTGTCCAAAGCGGGAGAGATGTCTAACTCTCACGTAATGATCGAATTCGGACTCAATTGCTTTCTGGCTCTAATCAAACAAAACCGAATGTCTTCATCGAATGCTCAACACTTATCACTTATTGACCCTTTTGTGGTATTATTGGAAAAACTCTTGGAATCAAATGATCCAAAGATAACAACAGTTTCACTTCAATGTCTTCATTCGTTGTACACAAAGTTCAATGTTTTGCCGACTTTTAAGACAAGTTCAGAGAATATAATGAAAACACTGTTTGTATTACTCCATAAATACGCGAAGTTTGGAATCAATGACAGAGACGACGATAACGTTCAGATGGTTTTGCTCTGCTTCAAGACATTGAGTCTATTCATCAAAGACAGGAATGATGTCATCATAAATGATGAGCAAATGGCTGTCCTCTTGTCATACATAGATCAAGACCTGCACAACGATTCGCGTCAATCGACTGTTTTTCTTATATTAAAGTCGATTTTGAGTCGAAAATACGATTCAATGGATTTACACCGAATTATGAAAAAGATTTCAGAAATGACCATCACTTCTGAAATCGATTTCATTCGAACCAATTGTATTCAATTGTGTGTCAAATATTTGACCGAATATCTGACAAATGGTTTTAAAAAGAGAATCAATTTTTTTCTGAGACATCTCGAGTATGAGAAGACAACGGGCAGGGAATCAGCCATAGGTGTAGTCAGACAAGTGATATCTGGACTCAGCTATGAATTCCTTCAACAAAATATTGCTCTATTTTTTATACCCCTTTCCTCACGACTAGTCAATGAGTCGTCTTTTGTCTGCAAGAAATCAATCGCCGATTCAGTGATAAAACTCTTGAATCGAATCACAGAAACTGATAGAAACAAACTGTTCAACGATATGGTTCTTCCGTGGCTTCGATCCGAAACAGTTCTCCAGAGACTGTTAGCCTCACACCTGTGCTCTCTGTTCCTAACCGTTGAGAACAAGGACTTCATCAAACGTTTGCCACATATTCTTAAGTTTCTTAAACAACAATTAGATCCGACGCGATATATCGAAAGCAGCAACTGTTCGAAGAGCACCGATAGTCTTGTTTACCAACATTTGAATCTCTTCGTTAAAGTAATGAAAGTCGACCCACAGTTCATAAAGAAGAGCCGATTCATTGAAGACGTGAATGTGATCTTTGAATACATCCTATCCTATCATATACTTCATCCACACCTTTGGATTCGAGTGATTTCGACACAAATTTTTGGTCAATTATTCACTCAATATTCACCGGAATGTTTGGCCACTGCTATAACGAGTCCGACAGAAAGTTATGAATTTCTTATTTCCGAAACCGAAGAGAAGTTGTCACAAATGGTCTCCAAGTTTTGTCTACTTTTCCGTGACATATACGACGAAGAAGTACTGAGCGATCAATTGATAAAAAATTTAGTATATATTTCAAGAGTTTTTATCCATTGTTCGGAAGATAACAACAATTCATTCAAACGAATAATCAATAAAATGATATTTGAAGTCAAATATGAAGTCAAAAACAATTCAAATTTGACAAAAAAACGTATTTTAGTCTTCAAATGGATGGCAGCCGTGGCTGTGGAACTGACCAGTGATCGTTTGGAACAATATATGGCAAACTTTTTACCACTTCTTTGTAGAGAAGAATCAAATTCAGACAAAATGTCTAACAATGAAGAAAATGAATTACAGATTTTGACGAAACAAGTGATACAACTCTTTAAGAATATTATCGGAACCGAAAAATTCAGCGAATATTACACGAAATCCAGAACTGATTTGACTCTCAAACGACTCGAACGCAAGAAAATGATTGCAATTCAGGTATGAATTGGTTTTCTTATAGTTTTGAAAATAAATTAATTTCAATACTAATATTGATTTGTGTTTCAGTCCGTCAATGAAGTCATCAAAAGTACAAAAAGAAAATATAAAAAACACAATAAAAACAAAGATTTGAAGAAAAGAAAAATTTCTGACTTTAAACGAATTTAAATAAAAATTTTATTTCAATTAAGAAAAACATTTATTTATAATAAAAATTGGAAATTAAAAAAATTATTTAATTTTTTAAATCTAATTAATCAATAATTTTAAAAATAATAAAAATTATCTTTTTATACAAAATTGAAAAAATTGAAAATTCATCACAAATTCAATAGTTTTAACGTTATATGAATATAACAAAAAATGGTTTAATATTACATATTTATAGAATATTTCACTCAATTTAAATAATATTTTTGATTCCATAGACTTCTGATGTGCTCTCAAATCTGGAATCCTTTATATCTTTGATATTATTTTGCGGATAGTTTTCAGAGTTCGTGGCATTGATTTGAGGCGAATGTGAAGACATTATTCTCTCGATTTGTAGCTGACATTCACGTAACAGATCCTTAAATACAGACAATTGTTATTAATTATAGCAAACAATGGATTGCATTCAAAGCATTCAACACTTGGACAGCACTTATAGGCTGTGAGTTCTTCACAAAGACTTTTGTTTATTTGCAAAACATTTACTTAAAGTAAATTTTAGAAAAACTTTCATTAAATGAAAAGTTTTGTCAAAAGAATTGTTGTTGTGTTGAGACATATAATGGAGAGAACCGTCAAGTTCTGAGTCAACCGAACCGCCAGTTCTCAGAATCACAGTTTCAGAGAAGAGAACATAAGAACAGAACATAAGAACTTTCATAAACTGTTAGTCCTTTCCTAAATCAGACATCTCTTGATCATAAAGAGGGATAACCAACTTATATCACATCCATTACCCCTACAACAGTGGGTTGAAAAATACCCTCAAAAGGGGTAATTACTTCGTTTGAATTGAAAGCAATTCTCAAATGTCGACCAAATATAAGAAGAGTTGAACACAAAATAACTTATAACTGAATTTTGCTTTTATTACTCTTTTGTGGATTTAGTTCTTATATGAGTTCAGAATAAGTGTTGAAATCAATATAAAATGATTTTAATTCAAAAGAGATTTTAATACCGAATAAAAACATCTTTTCAATGGTTTTAATTAAATTCAAAGAACTATTTATAAGATTCCTTAAGAGTTTAAATGGACTGAAGTTTAGAGACATTAAGTGTTGTAAAATTATATCAATATTTGAAGTTTTTGTGTATTATTGTTAGCGACGAAGTTATGGGAAATTTAACACTAATATTATATCCGAAAAACATTGAACTAATTTCACTAAAGGGGGACAACAGCTCTGCAGTGGAGAGGGAGGGAAAGACAGACCCGGAGATGGATTTGTACACATATTTTACATTTAAATCAAAACAGCCATAACTGCCATAACTGCGAACAATTTGAAACAAGTGTTGGTTCAATATATGTGGCCAGTAATGAGCGTCACTTCCAAACTTGAATGGATAGTCGTCTCACTGTTGATGGGGGACTGGTATAAGGCAAAACACATGGAGGCGTGGCGTAACCCTATTCCAAAAGTATATTCTGGCAACGACTACATTGCCTGAGCCCTGTCGGCAGCTATAAAGTTGGAATTTCGAAATTGCCTGTGCTTTCTGCCTGCCTGTGCCTTCTCTGCCTCCTCGGCCCGGTTTGCCTGAAGGCCTTCACGCAGTCTTAGATTGCTAGCCAAGCCATTCAAGCCATGGCCACTCTTGACAAATAGCTGCGGACATTATCATCATTTCCCACCCGAGAGTCAGTGCAAAAAAGAGGATCAGAGGTCCAAATAGAGGGCCGGAGAAAGAATGAGCGCCAGAATGAGTACTAATCAGAATTGCGATGAAATTGCAATTCAAAGCAATGTTCGTAACTATCGGTTATGGGATTCAAACTCTTTAGAGTATGTAATGAAAAGTCAATCCAAATGACTGTAAATGAATGCAAAAAACAAACTCAAAATTCTAGTCTTTTCTCTTACTCTCTCATTGTCTGAATCAGAGGAAGAACTGAAAAGTGGAGGAATGGCTCAAATCCTGTTACGTCAGTGTCTATGGGCTATTGGCACTGGTATTGAGCTGTTTGGGACGGCCGTGAAATGTGGCGAATATAACGAATATAAGGCATAAAAAATTAATAGCAGACATATTCAAGGGGGGAAACTATTATTAAATAACTTTCCCTATGACCTAGTACAAACAAACTATTGAAATTTCTTTCATAAATATATCATTTTATTATAAAATAACTTCTTTTAAAAGAATAATATATTATAGAAATTAATGTTTTGTATAATATGTGCAGAAATACAACAAAAGATAAATATGAGGTTATATTGAATAATAGTTTGGAAATAATTTCATTTGATTTTGATTTTCTTATCACTTCATATTCCCTAAAATTTTAGACAAAACCCGCCAATTCCCCTCCCCTGACCCCCTATGGCCGACCTGCACATACCAAGTGTAAAACACATATAAGTTGTGTCTGAAATCGTGAGAATTCAGAAATGAATCACAAATTGTGTATTGAGTATAGCATAGAGTGTGAGTCGAGGGGCAGATAATCATCGATCTAATCAAAGATAGGCGACCAATGGCTTAGAAGAATAACACAGGCGGACATACGTGCGCTGAATTGGGGATTGGGTTTACTTTATAACATAAACAAAGAATAATTGCAATCAGTCTTATATTGGCTGTGATTACAAATTATATACAATATTAATATTCTATATCAAAGTGTTTTAAATGTCCGGTGATTTAAATTTACTCAAAAGTAACCAAATTTTTAAATAAAGCTCACAAAAGAGTGGAACCACTCGTGGGAGAGAGGGTTTAGTGCATCACAATTCTGTATAACTCAACACAATTTTCCCTCAAAAATCTTTGTCTAAAAAAATATCAATATTTCAGACTATAATACTATATATACTTTGAGCACACCTTCTATTTGAGACAAAACAAAGAGATGTCACGAAACGACATCCCTCTGGGCACAGGTCGGGCGCACACAACACACGGTTGCGAACAACGAAACGCAACTTATTGTCCAATCAGTCATTTAACGACTTCTGTGGAAAATGTTTTTAACAGTTGTTTCCTATTCTGACATTTAATGCAATATAATCTCATTCTTAATAAAAACTATCGATTAATTAAATTATTTTCTTTCAAAACTTGAATTACAGACAATGACAACAAAAACCATTAATTGAATGCAAATTAAATTCATTTCCTCTTTGGTTGAATGCAATGAAAGGAAGTGATAATTGATATGAAGTGTTGATGTCTTACCAGTTCTATTCCAGTGATTTGATGCAATTGAAATATCATTGGAATTGAATAACAGAGATTATTGTTTTCAAGTCGGGTCAGGCCTTCGATGGCAGTGGTAATGCTGGCCGCGGCCAACATCGAGGGCGGTAACATTGAGAACGTCCAGTCTGTGAATGCAACACAAAGACGTTATGCAATTAAAGTCGTTTTTTGTGTTATTTTTTAATTAATTATTCTATAAATAAATATAAAAATAAGATCTGAGTGTTTGTGGGAATGAGTGCTGAAGAGAACAGTTTGTTTACTTCGGTACTCATCAAACAGAAGCCCTTCTTTGAGGTTCATTAGACAATGTAATGCTCGTGAACTCAGATTAATATTTCATTCCTCAATAACCTATTGCTGTGTTTGTATTGAAAGCATTCCTATCGACTGACAAGAGTCCAGAAATACAGTATAACTACTGCTATGTTATAGTGAAAACAGGAGAGAATGTCTCAACAGAATAGAAAGCATTCATTTCATTCTAGCACAATCTCCGCCCATATTTCCTTTCCCGAGAGAAGAAACCTAAAGCTAAACTACCTGTTGATTCGTATGAGGAATGTATGCACTTTTGTTACCTTTCCATACGTTCCTCTAACCTAAATCCACAATAAGTACAATGTCTGGCACATACCTGCCAGCGCTCACTTCCATCATTAGATTCAACTAAAACTCGATAAAAATATATTATCCTCATTGGAAGCACATATAGGTATGGATAGATAGCACAGGTATGGACAGGTAGACACAAAGCTGCTGCAATATTCTCAAATAGAGCCCCTTTATTGTTATGCAATGCAATGGAGTGTCATTACAGGCGCTGAACGCATAGTGTTTGACACAAAGTGTTTAATTTGATTGTCTATAAAGCGATGTCACGACAGAGACGACAGAAACAGACATTCGTTTCAATTATTTCATTAAATAATATCAAAATCGATTCAATTCTTTGATAGTATTTTCCCATTCATAAGAATCTTAGTAGTAAGGAATGGTAAGGAATGTCGGTGCTTGGGCTAGGGTCAGGTTCACCATTGTTGCCACAATTCTATATAATAACGAACTTTTTGTGAACAAGCGATGAACTTGTTTGCCGTTCCTTTATGTCGTTCCCTCGCATTCAACTCTTAGTACTTTTATCGCAAAGAAATTTTCAAAAGATTTAAAAATATTGAATGAAATAAGTCTAAGGAATAGTACGTAAGAGGAGAGCAAGTGGTATAGGATCTGAACGGCAAGTGAATGGCGAACACGCGTCCAAAGAATGTCCACAATTTGTGGCAGAATATCAGTAGCAGAGTTCCCATCAGAAAACTGGGTGGGACTACAGCACTGGTATCTTAAGTATCGGTATGTCTTCTCACACATCAAAATATTTGGTGAATTTGTTTAAAAACACTCGAAACCAAAGATGATATAAATTGTTCACATATTCATAAGTGAAATCAATTTGTTTTCATAATCTGATAAAAGCAATAATTATTGATATTATGAACTCTTTCTGAGAGTTGCAAAACTTGCAAATCTTATGAGACATTTGAAATGAGATAATTATTTGGTATCAAAATTAGTAAAACATTTCTGTTTTGATGCCGTGAGAAATGAGTGTCGAAGTGAAAGACTTCCTCTAAATGTTTCATAAACTAATTGAAAGTTATTTTGAAAAATATATTTAATTATTAAATATAATCTCTATTATTATTAAACATTGACTGATCATAAAAAACAAGACCAAAGTTGAGGCACTCCTTCAAAGCCAAACTTATCTTTCTATTGGCGTCTGTATGTATTGGTAGAGCTGGTATGCGATATGACTGAAGATGGTCTAAATAACCCTTAAAACCCTTTCAATTTACATTGAGAGCCGCTTTCACTGTCGAGAGATATGACAGGCAATAGATAGCATGGATTGACGCGGAAGAGAGAGACCGATGAAAGTGAAAACAAAACTTCAAATTCTTCCTACGCTTTAGTCACTCATTCATACTATCAGTTCCTCACAAACAGATAAACATTGAAAAACTGCTCATAAATACGGTATAAATTATATGAAGATATTGTTGGCTCAACACAAGCACATGTCGGGTGAGAAGTTGCACCTGACTATATGCGTGGGATGTATGGGATGAGTGCCTAATGTGATTGTTTGCCATACTTTCAACAAATATTTATTGAAAGATAATCAAAAGAAATCATTTGAAGTGTATTATAATAGTTATAAATGTTTGAAAACAAAGACAATCCAAACATTGAATACTTTGGTTGTGTTGTACTCAAAGCCATTCAAGACTTCTTTCATAGGAATATATATTCATATAATTCAAAGTCAAACGATTTATCGGAATTAAAGCTAACATAAGTCGAGTCTCTGTTTTACCGACTCTTTAAAAGAAGCCTCAATTGAGTAATCTTTTGTTTTGTGATGTGTTTTGGCGGAATGTACTCGAACTTAGCCCCGGGTCATTCAGCCATAGTTGGGCTATAACTCAATGCAGTTTAAAATAACGCCAATATATTCACAAATGTATAGAATCATTGGTGAGAAACACACACAATATTATCGCAATCATTATATTGGAATTCGTGCAGTTCTGGCACAGACCTACAGAGCCAACAGTGCCAACACTGCCACTGCATTAACAACATTAGCTATTTATCCTCCGCTAACACTCACTCACATCTAACTCGACTTCCGGCCCAAAGGCAACAAAGAAATGCTTCATTGATAGCATGATAGTTGGACTGAGATGTATGGCCTTGAAGTACAAGCATTTTATATGCCATCAAATCAGACATTATCAATGAATGTCCGAATAACTATCTGTCCCTCTCTTTCCTATTAACCAATTTTCTCTTTCTTCACGTCTCAGAGAAGTCAAGAATTCAAATCTGATTTTAAATCACACAAAAAACCAATTTTTAGCGAACGCAAAAAAGATCAATAAATTGAAAACTAATTAAAGCCAATAAAGTAAACTCAGCGGAGATTAGAGGCTATTAATATTGGATATGCGGTCCAGAGTTGACTCAGACTATTGGTTACAGACAGACAATCAAAAAAATATTGTGAGATAGTTTGCGAGCGTTCGGAACAAATGCAATATAAGTCTGAGGTTTAAAACAGAGAATAAATAGAAAGGTTTTGCCATTAAATTATGAGTCGAAGAAAAGCGGTTTCTTTTTCTTGCAATTCAAGGTTGTGTTCGTCTGTATTGGAATTCATCAGAAGTGAATGTGTTTGGATCTGTTGCTAAACTGCAACACTGGATGGAATAGGGAATCCCCTTTTGGAAGGGACACAAACTATGTTTTACAGTGCATTTCTGGCTACGACGCTGTAGGCAAACAGCACGGGGTCTATAATTCTTTGACAACAGTCTTTACAGTATTTGCTGTCTTTACTGCTTCTTTAGAGTGCTATCAAAACAGATAAGCAATTCTTCAATGAACACAACTCTCATCGCATCGACTGTTCTGTTGCTACGCTTTTGCAATCTGTGCTCAAAACCAATTTTTGTCTTTTTTTAATATTCTCCTTCTCTTCAATGGTATCGGTTATGTTGAATGTCAAACACTGAGCACTGGATCTTTTGATCAGACTATTGAGTAGACTATTGACGAACTCGTGTCTGTTGTATCAGCTCTGGTGCTGATATTGAGCTCAAAATATTGTAATTAGCAGAAAGAGAGGGCAGTTATGCGAGAAATGATATACTATTGCAAAGTAAGTGAAATATGTAAATATAAAACCCATTTGGAGTCACAACTCTATATCAGATTTGCATTTTTTCGCCACTTATTTGCAATCTTCACAAATCAAAGTACAGTGTTTTGAGTCTCAAACCAGACGATAAAGAAAAGTATTAAGTTATTGATGCAGTCTTTCCTTACATTACATTTTGTGGTTTAGTGTTTCATTCAATTCAATACATCAATAATAGCCGTCTCTATTCACGTCTTCACTTCAATCAACACATATTTTCACTCCAGGCCTATGACTGGCCTCAGTGCAAAGAATAGAGAATCAACAAAATTAGTCCTTATTAAGAAGCTATCACATCAAGACAGGCAATCCCTTCCAACCCCTTCCTTTACGACTTTCCCATGGATTGGATTCAATAACATTTCATTTCCCTTTATAGTTATAGCCATTCATTCATAAATATATTCTAGTAATTGGTTTGAGTATCATATCCTTGATGGATGTGATGGATGTGATGGATGTATGCCTTGTGCTCTCTTCACTGCGCTATTCTGGCCCTTGGATGCAGTTGCCTCACTCTGGGCCAACTCTAGCCTCAAATAACACAAAGCACTGTCAAAACTAACACTGCTATCACTACTATATTATTAATATAATTATCTTTCAATTTTATAAGTAATAAAACATTTATTTTAGAGAATAAAATTCAAATCATTTATGTCTTTATGTAATGGCTGTAAAGTTAATGAATATTCAGACAAAGAATATAATAATTACTGATTGAATAGTCTATAAAAAGAGTAAAAGTTTTTATTTGAAATTCTGATTAATTGCCGAACGATAAGCAATGTATTTATTGGTCTTTATCTCTGTTCACAAATAACTGTTTGAGTTTAAATTTATTGTGAGATTGTTTTTCGGAAACCATAAAGAAAAGAGTTTGCATTTTAGTGATTTTAGTGGTGCGGCTCTCAGTTAAACACAGACCAAAGTATGGCTCAGTTTATGGAATCAGGAATTGGCTCAAAGTTGAGCCCAAATAATCACCACCAAAAGAGAAGTCAAATTCTTGGTTTTGTTCCCCTTTAGGCTCCCTCTGCCTATGTTTGGACATCTCTCACGACCTCCAGTGCTTTTGGGCACTTCCATCATGTTGTCCAGAGTGTAGAACAGGTCATTTAACTGCATTACCGCATCACTGCTATAGTGCTATTCAAAGCCGTATGGATTTCACGCCATTTGACTCCGAAAATGAGTTTTCACTAAATATAATAACTTATAAAATAGTCAACAAATAAACCGCTGAAAAACGCGTTAACGCTTGAGTCCAACACTTTTATACTCTCTATTATATACCTCTATTTGTTTATTTATAGTCTGCTAGTGTTGAGCATAACATACCATACCTACTATTATTACACTGTTTCAAAATTCATGTTTAGATCAGTGAAGACTTGAGTTCATGAGAAAGTCTAACCATTTCTCAATTTGTGCGATATTTTTGCACAATTAATGTATACAAAGAGAACATATCATAGCTTTCTCTATCGGTATCTGGAGGTCAAACACCAATCAAACCTTTGGACTCGACTTATAAACTAATATTATTTTTGAAATCTCTTGTGTTGACAGAAAAACAGCTGATTTTTCATTTATACTACCAATACTACCAGTGCTATAAACCAATCAATCAAATCAGTTCCAACACAGACAACATATTGGCATAGGTTTAGATCGTCGGCACTTAAACTCAATCTTTAATTATACGGAAAATGATTCAAATTTTCTTATATAATATAAATGAATGCATTTTGTGAACGAATCGATATTCACATTCAATGTCTGAATCGAGAAAATCATAATCAATATTATAAACCATATTAAGTATTCAATGAAAATTAATCAAAACTTCATGAAATTGATTATAGCCTTAAGAGTGAAACAACATTTTCTCCATAATATCAAACAATTATTCTTAACTCTAATAAGAATTTGTTAAACGCTTTAAAAACATAATTATTTTTAAATATTTTTGTGTTAAACAGTTCATGAAATTCTTCAAAAATCATAAGCTTTTCATTTAAACCATTTCTTAACTTCATTTTAACAGAAAAAATATTCATTTTCTTTGAGAACAGAGTAAAACTTGTGCCACACATGGAGTTAAATACCAGTGCAAAAACGCCCTGAATTTTGAGAAAAATTCTTAACAAATGATGGAAAGAGTGAAAATAGTGTCTGTGCTCTGACTCTAAACAAACATTATTATTGCCATTTGAAAAGTCAATTGTTTCGATCGAAACGACTTTTTCAAACATATATTTTATTTCAAAAGTAAAAAAATTCAAAAAATTTGAATGAAATTCGATATAATATAGTAATTATAAGTTTTTATTTTCACATATTTTTATAGTAAATATAATTCACTTAATAACTTAACTTTCATTTATCACATTTACAACTGTTTGTCATATCTAATGAAAGTGTATTTTATCGTAAAATCCTTAGAAAAATATTTTTAAAAACTATATTAATTTCTTTCTGAGTTAAACTTTCGCACATTTTTCACAAAAAGGCGAATAAGTAATAAATTTTGTCGAAAATATTGATTAATTTCTGTCATTTGTCTCTATTCTCACAAAATCATTCATTTCTGTCAAATTGATTCATTAGAACCGGAATAGATATCTAATGTAATATAAAATATAAAACAAACTTAAATATCAAAAACTTTTGAGAGCATTGTTAGCAATAGACAGACAGACCATCGCTAGGATGTACTCAATATATAATCTTTAATAAAGAATTTTAATTAATGTTCAAAACTTGTGATTAGTTTTAATCAAATATATAATTCGTTGTAATATATAAATAATTGTATAAATGATAAATAAATTTCAATTAATATTTTTAATGAAAGAAAAAGTGAAAAAAAGTTCGTCGCCCTTCCAGTAGGTCATTGTGGAAGACATAATCATAATCTAATGTCAATAAAAGATAATAAGAATTTTTTCCGTGTTTTGTATTTTTCTTCAAATTTTTCATATCTCAATCGAGTCGTAAATATTTTATATCAATGTTTAGCTTTCATAACATTTTATGCTTTTGTTTTCATTCACTTAATTAAGATCTGAATGAATACACATTTCTTTGAGATATTTTGAATAGAGATTATATATAAATAAAATTCTCAGTAATGATGAAAAACATTATATAATTATAAAACTTATATTACATTCACTAATGAATAATAACGAGAATAACAAACGATAGGAATATATGAGAAAATTCACAGACAAATGAAGTACACGTTCTTATAAAATGGTTATAAAATCGGATAATAATCTCAAAATATTGATAGAATTTTACAAAAATTTGACATCAATTTCATGAGAAAATTTGAAATTTCTTTAAAAAATTTATGTTTGAATTCCTTCTCAAAAGATCGAGATTATTATCAAAAAGTATATTCATTAATAAAAATAAAACTTTCATTTATTATTTGATAATTTGTATTTCACTTATATTTCAGTTTTATCTCTAATTAAGAGAATATTTAATATAAAAAATATTAATTTTATTTGTTTAATATTTTTCATCAAAAGTTTTGTTTTGAATTATATTTTATGAAATATTGAAAACTGTTTCTCAATTTTTGTCAAACAAATGAAATAACAACTCATTTAAAACTATTTATTAAATTCTAATTAAAATTGCAAAATAAATATTTGAAAATAAATTTAATTGTGTTTAAGAATATTTCATAAGATTTAAATAATTTTATATTTAATTAAAAATATCTGAATATTTGACTAATGATTGTGTCATAGATTTAATAAAATATATATTAAATACATAACTCTTGTGAAAGTAAAGAAAATGTTTTCAAAAACAAATTTATGGCAAAATTCAAGCAATTAATATATTTTGAATTTATAGCAAAATTTTTATACTTTATATAACTTTTCATATGTTTGTAGTTTTGATTAAATTGTATTACAAGTACTAATCGTTTAAGACATACAATATTTTTCAAAAGCTATGAACTGAAGAATCTATAACTGACTCGTCATTCTTGTCCAGCACTACAGGGCTAGACATTGCTTACCCGTTCCACAGCATTCTCTCGAAGAGAATCTCTTTTAATGCTTTATAAAAATACCTGACATTTGAAAAACATAAAAATACCGCAATTTATAAATATATACAATATATCAAATGAAAGCAATTGACGACTTGAGACGCATAGCATAAAAGCAATAATTGAAATGCGAATCATATGAATGCAATGAACCATAAATGCAATGAATGTTAAGCATAACTCATATCACAATTATATAATGGGTTTGAAATTAATGAATAAATAATTATAATTAATAGTTAATAAAACAATGAATGAATGAAAGGAAAGGGTGTCCCATACCTGCAGCGCAGAGTGCGATGAATGTTTGTGCGTGTTTTTTGATGATCTTTTGCACCTCAAACACTTTTGGCCACTTATGCAATCTTCTGAGAAGTATATTTAAAAAGTCGTTTGGAGTAATTGCTGCCAAATCCCACTTAAGTTTATTGAGTACTAATAGTTCCCAACCCTATAGACAATGCAAACAAACAATGGTTTGAATGAAGATATGAATGAAGATATTCGATGATATTCATATAAAACTATAGAATAGTAAAGCATTTGAGGAATAGGTTTGTATTTGCTTTAAAATAGCAAACAATAGAATATAAGTAAATGTAAAGGTGTTTGCGATGAGCCCCACATTCCCCATACCTAACCATAAGGCCATAACTTATGCAACACTCATATCACAGGTGAGTATTGAGAGAAATAATTTTCATTCATCAAAAGCCTGAGGGAATGAATATTACTGTTTGGAATGTGCTATCACAATAGTGGAAAGGGTGCCTGTCGTCAGTCGTGCTGGTCGTGCCGGTCGCATGTCTTGCCAAAGCACCTATTCTTTCGCTTTTTTATTTGTCATAAAGAAGGCTTTCCGGTGAGCGAGTCAGTGCTCAGAGAGAATAGGGGAGAGGGAGAGAGAGGAGAGAGAGAGAGAATGAGAGAAATGTCTAACAATAAAAAATATGCGATCTATAGGAAAGTTGGATTCGGTGGTTCGGTAGTGTTCGGTAGTGTTCACCTGTTGTTTAGGAATGCAATACATCGACGGCAACACATTCTCTGCATATTCTCTATTCGAGACATTGTATGACAAGTTCACAAAAACCCAAACTTCAATAACGTGTTCAGTGTTCAGGCATTTGATAACAGATGCGATGCAGATGAGGAACAGGAGGAGAGAGAGAGAGAGAGAGAGAGAGAAAGAGAGAGAGAGAGAGAGAGAGAG
>JAQIXR010000449.1:0-27631 GCA_034700825.1 Quadroppia sp. Gr-Ori-00064 | reverse complement strand
GAGAGAGAGAGAGAGAGAGAGAGAGAGAGAGAGAGAGAGAGAAGTGTGTGTGTTTTAAATTTATTTTTTTGGTTTTAAAAACATTTGTATTTTATTATAAAAAATATATATATAAATAAATGCAAACCATATGAAGGAATGGAATAAAAAGTTTATGACATATAAGAAAAATATATGAAAATAGAAATTGTTTATACAATTGTGTTAACCATAACTGCATTTTCAAGACTTCACTCATAGCTAATATAGGGCTCAGAGATGACTGAGCTCTAGGTTTGCAAATCATTTCGTGATTTGAATAAAATATCAAAAATGTTGTTCACATTTCAGCCCCTTTTGATTGGATTAGTTTGTGATCAATAAATATTCAATAATCGACTTATGGTTTGAAATGCATTTAAATATTTTTCAAATGACATATCATTTCGTGGATTGAATTCAATTATACACAACTTTGAGCAGAAATTTAATTATAAAACATTTTATTTACAGAAAGAAAATCATTTCAAATAAAATTTGGAGAAAAAGAAAATATTTTTTACAAAAAAATCAAATTAACAAAAACATAGGAATCGAAGGAATGCGAGAATAAAGACATTTATCATAAATGACAACTGATTTGAATGTTTAATAATCGGCGAATGATTTAAGCTATCGATTCTGGGATCACATTTGTCTGAGAAGGTATAGGCGCTGCAGTGTTGGTGCATGAGTGAGGCCGAGATCTCTGTCAGGTACTTCTCGAAGAATTTGACGGCTCTTTCGCCACAATCGCGTCGAACGAAATCGATTTGGCAGTGAAACGACTCTTTGAATGCACTGGAAATCAAATGATAAATCATATGAAAAAACAAAAACATTAATTCATTTGCTTTTGAAGTCAACAAAAATCAAACACACAATCAATAGGAATGGCATATTAGGGCACATGATAGTGAGGTGTCGTCAAAATGATTACAAACCAACAAAACTTTTTTAGCTCTTCTTCGACATCGGATGACTTCTTGGCGACGGACATCTCCTGTACTTTCCTCAGAACTGGTGCACACTTTTGCTCAGACATCGAAACGTTTTTAAAACATTGTGAATAACGTAAATAATCTGTGAAACAAATAGTGAGAAAATGGTTGAAAAATATTGATAAATGTTATCATAAAAAAAGATTTATTTTTTTTGTTCATTGATTTACACAATAATTTGAATATCTTTAACGAACACAAACTTTGAGTAAACCTCAAAAAAAGTGTAAATCTATTGTGAATTATATTTAATGGATCTTTAATTTCGATATTCTGTTGGATGTGTTCTGAAGGGATTCAATGAAAAAAAAAGACTTTTTTTTTTGTTTAAATCGCTTTTGAGTTTTGACTTATTATCGGTGAGGCGTTTAGTCATTCCCGAGGGAAAGGGCGTCCACTTTAATGACTATAAAATTGAAATAAACGACGATTTGTTTAACAGCACAAAAATTATGTTTTTGTATATATTATTATTACTCGATTGACGTCTCGTCGAAATTAATTATATTTTTGTGCAAACAATTGAGTCTAACATTAGATTCACTTCAAGTTTAGAGTTAAGCCTTAAAGTCATTTATGAAATGATTTTTTTGTTTAATGAAATAATTTTCAAAAAGATTTAAGAAATTTTAATAATAACTAAATTTCAGTGAAAGACAACTGAAATGCAAACACATTTTTGTGCAAAACTGACACTCAATACAAAGAATACAAGAATATTCTCACTGTTTTGAAAGTCTCCCGATTCGCACAAGTACTTAAGCACTTGTTTAGTCCCCTTAACGATCTCCTGGAACATCATCTTCTGACTCTTGTTCGTACAGTTCCTCATATGGTTGTGAGCACAGGTATCCCCGTCTTTTAATTTCCTGTCGCGGAAACAATAGAAAGTATAGAAGATTTTCGAAATGTTTTTTCATATAAAAACAATTTATTTGTCCATAAAATCTAATGCAAAGGACAGTGTGTTTCACTTCACTGTTGGCGCTCTTATGTGATTCTGAAGCGCCTTACCTACAAGCCAGCTCCAGGTCCGCCCTGTTGGTAGCAAAGGCTAATTTGCTGTCTTTCGTCACTTCTTGTATTTTGGACAGACATAAGTCAAACGAAGATATACTACAACTTCGATTGGAGAGCGCCGTCGGCGGTCGGGTAGTGCTGTTGAGTCTGGAAACTTTTGAACCTGTATTTTGAAGACAAACAATATTTAATAAAAGTTTAAAATTTTATTTTCACTGCAAAGCACTGTTCGGGTCATCATTAAAAGCCCGAACCCTTTTCAAAGCCATTGACGAATGCGTCAAAGTTTTGATAAAAAAAACTAAACCCAAAGAACTTGTGTTTGAGTAATGGTTTTCAAATAAATTGTTATCGAATATCCAATACATAGTTAAGGCTTATCATCATTTGAGACACATTTGCCTCACTGTTACGTATAGGCGCTGACAATCGCCTCAGGATTTCTCCAACACATGAGAGCGAATTGTCTGTAAAAAAATATTTCTCAAACATTTGGTCGCATTTTGTGTAATAGTTGTGAATATATATTATATTCATAGAAGATGTGATTTTCTGTTTTATAGTCAGTTAGACTTTATTGTGGATTATGGTCTAAAAAGAGTACCCTATTGTGTGAGCGCCGGCAGTCGTGATGTACGCACTCATATGTGCAAACAAATAGACAAACTATGATATATACACTGAAGACGCAAATCTCAAATAAAGCCTTCACTTGTCTATAGTCTCGAAAGAAAATCCTTATATTTCACAAAAAGCATTCAAATCCACAGCCAATGATTTGGACGGGTGTTCAGGCATTGCCTAAAAGTTTTGTTCGTTAGGACACAGAGAGAAACACAAAATCAAATTTAGATTCTCATAGAGAGAGAGCGAGAGAAAAGTCGAGTCTCAATGTGTGACTCAATTCACTCACTAATGATTAGTTCAATTGAGTCTCTCTTTTGTGTCCACTGTTTTGTATAAGAAATAAACATTTGATTAAGTATTTGATGAATAGATAATGTAATGCATGAAAACAAATGTCTTTTTTGTTGTTTTTATGTATTTATAAAAGCATTACAAAAAAAATTCTTTACATTTTAACGATATTAGTGTAGAATAAAAACGATTTATATATTATGTATTCATTTAAAACTTATTCTATTTTTTCAACAGAATTAAAATCAATAAATTATAACAAAATATAATTTGTTTTTCATTTCTGTTTAATTGCTTTTAGTGTTTCGCTTCAATTGTATGATATGTGAGAAAAGTATTGCATTGAAAATCTCATTGCATTTGAAGTTAACTTTTTTTTTATTCAAAACAATCGTAAGAATAATAAATAAGTCGTTTATAAATTGAAAATTTAAAACAACAATTAATCTCAACTTTTGTTCTTTGTGTCAGACTTTTAATTTGAATCATTTCTCAGTGAAGGCCACAAAAGTCGACTGCCATTGTTCGGAGGAAGGGATGGGGGAGAGGAATGTGTGACAAGCCGTGTGCCCAAAACCATAAGTTATATAACATTATAGACCTATAGGCAGAGCTAACGAGCATTTAGATCGCAATCATTCGCTTTCTCATTAAGTCTTCTCTTATCTGTCAATTGGAGAAAACTATTCTCAAGATTAGGGCCCAAAACTCATGAGCGCTGTTCGAGTGTAAACACACTCTCCAAAGACCATAAATGGCATACATTATATTCAAAGGACACAAACACACACTAAACGTGTACTGAATTTCACCGTTAATTACAAAAAACTTTACTTATTCTCAATGTATTGAAAATTGTACATAAATTTCATTGTTATTGTGTTATGAAAGAGCCAGGACACTTTATGAACAACAAAAAGGTTACTTAACCTTTTTGTACCCTTTTAACACTTTTTGAACCTTTTTGAACACCTTTTTTTGATAACCCTTTTTAACACACTCTTTGAATACACCCTTTGTTTGGTAACACTTTTATATTGATAACCCTTTAATACACACTCTCTTGTATACACCTTTTGAAACACACACTCTCTTTGAGAAACAGTTTTTTTATGAACACATAGTTTCGCATTGAATATAGCATTGCATTAGTAATAAAGTACACAAACCTCTGACCACATACTTGAACTTGTGGTACGAAACTAAATGTCCAAAATTCTATATATACCGGGTATTGAAGAATGAATTTTGTTATTACAGTCTATAAGAAATTTATATTTTTATATGCATTTCAATTGCAATCCATTAAAAGTGTATTTAAATAAAGTCATACAAAAAATAATATAATTTTGACTTTAATGTGATTTTTAAATATATTCGTTAATAATTAATAACAAAAATCTTCTCATTTGAAGCAAATGTGAACAAAAAAAAATATTATTATCTCATATGTAATTAATATGTAATTTATATTTTGAGTAATATTTAATGAAATGAATTAATTATAAATGAAATGTTTGTTTTATTGAAACAATTTTCGCTTAACTAATGATTACATATTTTTTTAGTTTCATTAGTTTTTATTTCATATAATTTATTCATATATTCTTTCAATTTATTCATTCAATATATTCTGTAAAATGAATAATATATTTGATATTACTTTAAATTTGTCAATCATTTCATTATTAAATAAATTGCAATCAAATTAAACACCAAAAAACTTACAGTAATTTTAATTCTGTTTGACATAAAAAATATTTATAATCTCATAAACACTTAACTAATATTTGTTTCTGATTACCCCCTTCACAGGTTGTGATGTTTAGGTGAAAACATATATATATTTTGTTTTATGTGAAAAAAAAAATACAATTACTGTTACTTTCAAACACATTGACAGCACAGAAGCTAACGGTGCTTCTGGTCTGTAAACATTAAGAAGATTTACTACTAGTGTATTATTAGGGAATGGAGTTATAATTAACTCCCATCCCATCGAAAGGGGTTTTTATATTCAATATATTTCCGTCGATTTTCAATGGTCTCATACTATGAAAGACAGCGAAAGAATGGAAGCAATTATTACTAAAAGCATTCAAAAGTGTATGAAATATATTGAGTGAACACTAAAAATATGAGTTCCAAACGTTTTTGGCATTAGTTTTCAAACTTCACTTTTTGTTAATTCGTGCCATCATTTCGTTCAGTGGGCACTGGATTCAGATGAATCTGAGTGCCAGTGCCAGCACAGGGAGAGCCTTACTATACAGAAGTCGATGGGTTTTTGTTTTTTTTTATTATTTGAAATCTAAGAGCATTTAATTGAATGCTATTGAAAAGGTATGGCAGAAAAGGCATATCTGATCGCGTGTTCACTCGATATTAAACTGCTTTTGAGTTTTTGCTTTTAATCAGAGAGAAAGCAAAATAATAATAAGAAAAAAAATGTTAATAAAAAAAAGACGAAAAACAAGTGGTTTTTGCACACAATTGTGCGGTTTTTTTTGCAGTGAAATTCAATTTTTCACGTTTTTTTGTGTGCCTTTCCATTGCCTTTCCATTTAAGTCCATTTTATTTTGAGAATCAATTGTGTGATTAAATCTAGATATAGTGAACCATGTCATTCAAACTCACTCACAGCCATTCTCTTCAATCCTTTTGAAGAATTATGTGAATAAAGTTGTTATGAGTTAAACGGAAAACAAAAACCGATTTAAATGATTAGTAAAGAAGTGAAAGCAATCGCTTTGAATATAAAACTTTTTTTGCTTATTGTTTAGTAATCTTATAGATAATTAATAAAATAACTACCGGTGCCAATGAATGAGTCTAACTATGCATTTGAATCACATTCAAACGAATCTCTACTTTGAAACAAACAAACAAAACATTTGTTATTCCCTAACAATATTGAAGAATATATTCTGTATTTCATTAATAAATGGCATTTGAATAAAATTTTACAATAATGTTAATGTTGTCTAAAGAAAAATGTTGAACACATGCAAAACGATGGGCGCGGATCATGTGATTGTAATTTATTTTTAAAAAAACCCCTAAAAAACTCTAGCGATGTCTTTAAGTGACACTTTGAATGACATAAAGTCTAATGAATTATGATATAAAGACGCCTTTCCTCTAATCCGTTCTGGGATTTGAATGGTTAAAGAATTTCTCTTCAAATCGATTATAATATCGAATATTGAACTCATGTTTTGCCTAAATATATGAATATTTTCAGTTGAGATTCAATACTATAATTGTGTTCATTCAAAATCAACTTCAATTGGTTTGAGATTTAAGTGTTTTATTGCATTTAATTAAATCTAAACTTAAAATAACTTATATTTTATGACCAAAATCACTAACACTATAAGAATGTGAATATATTTTCACATTTTAATGATATAAGTGTTTAATAAAAAACATAATTATATATAATAGTCGTCATAAATAACCATGATCAGTTTGGTTAAGAATATATTCAACACTTTTCGCTCAGTTCAGTTGAGTTGGAAATTATGAAAATTCATTCAAAATATTGTTTTTTTTATATTAAATATAATTTAAACAAATATTTAATTTTGTTATACGAGTAAACACTCTCTGAATGTTTTGTTATTAGCATTCACTGAGAACTTATCCAATAAGTGATAACAAGTTATTTTCGTCAAAACAATTGCATGAAAACTGTTTACACTTACTTTCAATGGCAGAGATGTTAACAATGACGACAAACAGCCATAAGATTAGCAAATCTTGTGATCGACTCATTTGAACGAAAAGATAGTTTTGTTGAATAAAAAAAAAAGTTTTTATTCAATTCCTATGAACACAAAACCATTGAATCCCAGTGTCATTCACTATACTCTTTCACACACTCCATACCCGAGTCGATGGTGTTATGCTTTATAGCAATATATTCGTGAGTCGTATAACTTTCTATACGCTTAAAGCCATCGCCGATGGGAAAGGCATGTGTACTGCACTCGTTCAATATTCCTGTCCCTAACGGATCGCTATATGAGTGCCAATACTTTCTCCATAATAAAAAGATTCGTTACATTCATAAACTCTTTACACATTCTCATCAAAATATATGTTTTTTTAAAGAAAATAAATTGAAATTTATTTTCCATTTAACTAATCATTGAAAAACATTTTTTCTTTCGTACAACTTATACAAGAAAAATATTTATTAAAAACTTTTATTTTCATTTCATATTTGATTAATTTTTAACAAATATTTCAACTGTTTTTCAATTATCATATTATATGTAAAAATTCTGAAATTAAATCATATTTTCGCTATATTTCTATTTATTTTGTTTTGCGTCAAATATATTGAACTTATTTTTATGTTAAATATATAAAAAAATATATTTTCTCCGAAAAAGTCATATTTTTTCGTTAAGTTGTTATTAATATTTAATATTTTATATAAATATAATTCAAGACATACTTCATATCAAATTCATATCAACAAAAAAAATTTGAATATTTCTTAAAAAACATTTTCTGTATTTTATCTACAATTTTGATTTGTACTAAAAGTCGACGAATTCTTCGGTGAATAGCAATCATGTTTTAATGTATAATCTTTTTATACTTCGTCTCTCTCTATGCCTTTCCGCTCCATTAACGGAAATATGCATTTCTTTGGCCCTTTCTTTGCATACAACACATAACAGAAGACTTACTTCGGCTAAAAATTGCATTTTATTTTCATATTAGTGCTGATGACAGTCAAAGGTGTGATATCTTTGTCTCATATTATACCCTATTATTAGAACCGGTGCTCTCAATAATCTCAACGAGATTTTCATATATGTTTCGCGTAATAATGTTCTGAGAAAGTCATCCTCTTTCTATCACCCTGGTCATCCCCCTATCTTAAATGTCTATCCAATGCTGTAATTTCTCAACACATGAGATATTTATTTTTTTGAACACAATTACTGTGTATTACAGAATCTGTTCTTCATTTCACTTATTCATCATATAGTTTATCGTTAGTCGAGAACATTTAAGAGAGGAAATTGGTCTCCAAATAGTGAAAACCCCTTAATAAAAACTAGGGATTCAAGGACTGGTATGACTGGGCGCTTAACTCAATCGTATTGAAGCGATGGTGTATTGCATATCATATCTAAAATGATTGCAACGCTCGAAACACGACAATAATAGAGAAAATATCATTTTTTATCTCTCTCTCTCTCTCTCTCTCTCTCTCTCTCTCTCTCTCTCTCTCTCTCTCTCCCAGCCCTTTAACTATCAATGTAACTTAATAAGTGTTTTCTGTTTAGATGTCTGTCCTCTCATAAGAATAGCTTTTGTTTTTATCTCTTATTCTCTTCATTCACACAACGATAACATAGAGTAAGTACTGTATATTAAAGACTCTCTCTCTTTATAATCTCTCTCACTCTCATCCGACGACTCTCTCACTGACAATCTCTGCCACTACTCGTGAACTTATATCAACTGACATTGTTTGGCGAAGAGTGGAGTTGTTTTTGAACGCATTGTTCACTCGATGTTGTGCTCAATTAATTAGCATTTGCTTATGGCTTGTGTTTTCCATACGATTATCATCACAAACAACACAGTAATTGTCCGTCAGTTCACTGAATAGCGAATCTCTGTCTTTGCAAACCCTTTGTGTCGTTTCGATGATAGAGAACATACAGACATATAGTGAAGTGAAAAATATTAATCGTTTCTATGGTATAAAACATTTTCACTCTTCAGTTATTCATAAATTAATTTTTACAACAAAAAAAATGTTCACCAAATATATGGAACTCTATTCCAAGTGAATGAACAACAGTTTTGTCATTTGTTTTTGAGTTTTACATTTTTAGCCGTAGTTTAGAAGTTGTGAGAAATAAATACTTTTAAAACAATTTTTTTTGAATCAAATCGAAAGTCAATAAATTTTTTAGCCATAGAAAAGCAAATATTTTGTTCAATATTCAATGACTAATACATTCATTGCATTCAGTGATTGAATTTCAATGTGAAAATCAATTCAATAATTGATTCGTTGACACAAACAACAACTCAAACTCTTTGCATTCACTTCACATATGGAGAGAGAATTCCTTAATTAAATCTCGAGAACAGTATTTGTGACAAAAATATCATTACATTATTTTTGAGACATTCGGTGTTTTCTCATCAAAATTTCATAACAAAAGTTGAAACAAAATTGAATAAAAATATGTTTTTTTAGGAACAGAAATCACAAACACTTGAAGTGATGTTATTTTAAACTTTTATATTCTTATTATTCATTCTTCAATTGTATCCAAAAAAATAAACATTAGTTTTCAAAAAGATAATTAAATTTTATTTTATTCATATATTGGTAGAGAAAAAGAAAACTTTAAGAAAAATTGTGAACAATTTTGTTTTGTTTTTAGAATCGGAGACATTTTATAAGTGAAATATAAAACTCGATTCTGTGTTGAAAACTACACATTGAAAATGTGAAAAATCTTTTTCATTATAACATTTAATTTATTTATAATAAAACAAAATCTCGTAATTAGTTAAAAGTTATGCCAATATTTTGTGTCTAAATCTTAATTAATGAATATTTTTGATTATGTCTTACTGTATGTCATATGACTTATTCGGTGATAAATAAACATATAAATCAATGACAACTTTTACAAAAGGGATGTTATGTTTTAGGCAAATGTAATGCTTTAGAAAATATTTCTAAAGCAGACAAATGTTTTCTATTGCAAAACATTGGATAAAATACTGAATATTCAAAACAGAGAGTATTTTGTCTTATTATAGCAGACAGTGTTTGACAAAATAGATCACATAATTCTCAATACGAGTGTCTGAACACCAAATTAATCTCCATCTGAACTGAACTGTATTTTTCACAATATTTAACATTGTTTATCAGATTTTTCCATACGATATATGATATGATATTTGATAATAATGTGTTCAATGTATCTAAAAGTGAACGAATTTGACTCTAAAATTGAAATTATATTTACTTATAATTGCGTGAAATTATATACAAATGCATTGAATAATTGAAATCTATTGCAAAGCAAACTTTTATGTCTATAACGACGAATGAAAATACAAAATGAATATACAATTAATTGATACAAATGTGTTCCAAATGATCAAGTTCCTATTACTAGATCATATTTCGTGTGTTTAAAGTTTAATAAATTAAATTCAATGTCTATTAAAACAATTATTCAATGCATTTGATTATCATTACTAATGATACAAATAATAGACATTGGCTTTAATATGAAATATGATCAAGAAATAGGACCTTGATCATTTGGAAGACATTTATTTGCGAATAACTATTACAAATGTATATTCATTTTGTATTTTCATTCGTCGTTATAGACATATAAGTTTGCTTTGCAATAGATTTCAAACCATTTGTGAATATTTTCATCAAATCATTATTTGAATCAAAAATCTATTCGTGAAATAAAACCAATGAATGCTTTCGTGAGAAATATTTTATTGTAATTAATATATAATTTTTGTAATAATTTCTTTTTATTCTAATATTTAGACTAATAAAGAATATCCAGAATTGGAGTTCTTTATGAATGAAGACGAATGTGATGTCGTGTTTGTCGTCGATGGAGAGCGAGTTCCGGCCCATAAGGTCTTCATGAGAGCTAAAAGTCCTGTCTTTAATGCAATGTTTTCAAAACATTTCAAAGAATCAAACGAAAAGATAATTGAGATCAAAGACACCACTTTTAACGCATTCAAAGCAATGGTTTTATTCATTTATACGGATCTGTTCGCCATCGCCGACAAGACTGACATCCGATATGTGTGTGATATCCTTAAACTCGCCGACAGATACCAATTGTTGCGATTGAGTCATCGAATTGTCAGTCATTACAACAAAAAGATCACATTTGAAAACTTTGACAATATTTTGGTCATTGCATTCGAGTTTCAAATACAAGAATTGATCACAAATTTGAAGGCATTTATGAAAAACAATTTCAATTATTTCATCGCCAAAGATATGTCAGTTCTGAAGAGAATCAATGCTTTGAGCGATAACTCATTGCTGGAACTACTGGTCACCAAATGGTCCGATAGGGACACCAAAAGCAATCCAAAGAAGACGGTATTCACTTCGGAGAACCTCTTCAGAAAGATTTTATACGATGAAAAAAAATTCTTTTAAGACATAAACAAATGATTTTATAATTAATTAAAACTAAAAACTAATATCACTTTCAATATTGAAATGTCTAAACGAATGCTATTATAAACCACTCGTTATTATGGACTCAAATATATTATGAGATTTTTATATATATGTAAAAAACATTTCCAACAAATCAATTAAATTGTCAATTAGTTATAACATGAATTTTGAGCTATTAATTTCTCACCTTGCACACTTCTCACATCAACCAATACCATGGATGCCTTTCCAGCAATGCCTTTCCCCTACATATCGCTTGTCATAAATGTTGATGACTTTGAACAACGGAAACAAAACTCTTGTCAAAAGAGTGGATAATAGGGATAGCGGTTAGAGTATATCGAGTGCCATATCTTATATTGGGTGCCCTTTGGGATCGCCAGCGCCTGGACTCTACAAGAAATGTCAAATCGAGTTATCGTCTTGTCTTTAGAGCAATCATTTTCTCAAACTATACGACAGTTTTGTTACAATTCTTATCGTTTGTTCACTTCTTTATTACGTTATGCGACCAATGATATGATATTCTATACGTTTGGCGAAAACAATATCTTTTTTTGTCGTTCATCTCATTGTCTGTACATTGAGTTCACTTTAAATCCATGTTTTTTTACAAAACAATTGCTTCTAATAAATGATATTTCGTTTACATTTTGAAACACTTTTTTTCTGACAAATAATTAAGTCTTAAATAAATTATTTTTAAAAAATAATTTCTTATAAAATAAAGAGTTTTTATTCAGTAATTAAGTGCTTAATACCATAAAAGACAACGATTTGATGTGATCAACGGCACCGTTATATGACATGTGAGCGCATATATTGTAAAAAAAGACATAAATTGTTGTCTTTTGTGTCATATAATAGCCATCGAAAGGACACACATATATAACAAGCGTTTATGTCATCTCTTGACAACAATATCTCTATTGACTATAAAGTTGTCTTTATATGAGTTTGTCCTTAATATTCACGAATAGCAACATTCCATTCCTTGCGCTCGTCTATGGCCAGGGGTGTTGTGATCAACAAAGACAATGAGAGCGCCGTTATGTCATAATTATTGATTTGAGAATTGTATGCAACGTTTGTAACGAAGACATCGGTCAGTAATGATCTGGATTAGAATATTGTGTGCAAGGCAAACAGGGGCACAGGGAGTCATAAGTTAACCCATGGCTATATGAGAACACTTAAGATGTTTTGATGGTATGTATAAATGATTCAAAGAATTATGTGTTGAGAACTTTGGCCACAATTTGTCTCAAAATAATGCTATTCAAAGAAAGTCTGTTTTTTTTTGTTTGGTTAGCCTTTCGGAGAAGACCTCAAAAACAATGAAAAGCATTGCTTTTATTCGTTTTTATGTTTTTGAATGAAATGTTGAAAATTGTTTTGTTATATTTCATGCAATACCTCTTCATCTCTCATTCATACCATCTCTCATCTGTATGCAAAAAAGAAAGGGAAAGGCATCACAAGGAAGGGAAGGCATCACATGTGAGTGCACACACTCTAAGGCAGAAAGTGTATGCCTTTTACTCATCTGTTTGTTTGCTGATAGCAAACAGATATCAAACAGTATTTCAAATGTTTTCTTCAATTCTGCAAAAATAATATATATTATTGACATTCAAATAAATTTCAAAACAATTTAAAAACATTTTTTTCTGTGCCTTTTTTCATGGCTTTTGGTCTTTTCATAACAAGAATTTCAATGTATTTTCTATTGATATACAAAAAGAAAAACGAAAAAAAAATTTCAATTTTGTTGAAATGATTTGAGTTATCAAATGAAAAGTCTCTTTTGTTTACTGAAAAATCAATTTATTATAGAAAAACAAAAATTATTTTCTTAAGAATATTCTGTTTCGCCAAAAAAAGAGTGCATTTAAAGGGATAAGAAATTGCATCAAAATTTTCATTTTCACCTTTTTCTCCTCTCTATTATCAAAACACACTATCTTTTCGGCAGTCATTTACATAAAAAAAAGTTTTTTTCCCCCAATAATGCCGTTGAGAGTCGAGAGAGTACTTTGAATATAGATTGAGTTTCGGAGCTATTAATTCAATATACAATATATACGCCAAAACACACCGACTGCTCGACTATAAGGAACACCACTTTTAATGACTTGAAGTGTATTTTCCAAAAGCAATGAACTAATTAATGACTCAAATGTTGTTATACAACGTTTTGCATACAATACTTGAATACGGAATAACTTTATATTTAATGCAAATATATTTTTGTTATAAAATACTCAAAAGCATTAAAATTAGTGTATATTTTGTATTGAAATATAGTTTTCTTTTGCTCTCAAAAAAATCTTCACTTTCAATGAGTTTATTAGCGATGGTTTGATTCCTATACTACAAGACCCGGGTGTTCCGAAACTCGTTCATTACAATAGATAAAAAAGAAGTACAGAAGCTCTTAAACTGCCAGTCCTGATAGCACAGGGATAGCTCTGTATATGTAATCAGAGCCTAAGTCTCAACTTTATTATCAAAGTTAAATATATGTATGAAAAACAGGGGCTTTTGTCGTACACAACCTTTTTTATTTCACTCACACATAAAGAGTCTTCAAATTAATTGTATTTTCATTTAAAAAGTTATTCTCTTTATCATCTAATCTAATATCAGGGGTTAATCTATATTGTTTGAGCGCCTCATTTGAATGTGAAAACAATTTTTCTAATATTAAAAAAAAGTTTTTTTTTTTGTTAAAAATATACAAAAGTTTTCATTCATTCTTCAATTGTGTGTAATTTAAGAGCGAAAAAATCAGTGGAGTTTTTTCTGTTGAAAAGACAATTATTGTGTGAATGAAAGGCATATATTTATTAGCATTGAATGTATTGAAAACTTAATGACTTTTCACGGATTATATGCTGAAATATAAGCCTTTGAACTGAAGAGTGATTCAAATAAGTGAACATTCATTCACACATTCATTGCTATAGTTTTTTTTAATATCCTTTCTTTGTAGTGAAAAAAACATTGAATGGAAAAAAAGTTTTTTTTTCTTTTTTCACTTAATCTGAGATAAAGAATAACAAAAACAAAAAAGATCTCAAAATATTTCGTTGATTTGCTTTTCATTTAATATAACAACAAAACAAAAAAAAGTTTACCAAAACTTAAGGCATTAGAGCCGAGAATAAGGTATTGAATGGCATTTGAATGTTATATAAGACTTAGTATTGAATGAAAAACATATGAAATGTTTGCCAAAAATAACTGTATTTTAAAAGTTGACATAAAATGAGGAAAAGTTTGTCTCAGAAAAAATATAATTATTATCAAATTCCCCTTAAAAAGGGGTTTAAAATTGAGTTGAATTTTGTTTTTTTTATTATTCGATAGACTTTTTCATTATTCGTAACACTATTTGTGAATTGTTTTCAACAAAAAAACAAACGTTTAAATCGAATGTCATTTGAATTGAAAACAAAGCCAAAGAAGTGGTCAATGAATGCGATCGACAACTGATGGACAGACCAATGGCCGGACACAAGAAGTCGACCGACGAATGGGTGGCCAAACCGGCAATACTGACGACATTGGAGGACATGGACTCCTGTCCACAACCGCTACGGCTCACCAATGGCCAGAAGTTGTCCGCAATGGAGATCATTGTCTTCGTCTTCAATGTCCTCAAACACAATGTGAGCCAAAAGTCCAATTGTGTGTCGTTTAGGGAACTGTTGGGCCATTTGGAGCGACACCTGAAGAAGGCTTTGACGGCCATCGGTGGCCACAGCCGTACGCCTGTGACCACCGAATCGGTGGTCGACTTCAGACATATGAAAGACGTTTTACAAAACATTTTAAAGGATTTTATTTACTGTAAAATATATTCATTTGATCCGAGGAAAGACACCATCGGTTTTGAGTACGTGTCCGACCAATGGCTCCGAAAAGTGGAGCTAATGCTCGACAACAGCCTATTGGCGGCGCTGAAGAACTTCTTGACGTTTCAGCTGAGAAAATATGGCCGAAAGAGTGTCGCAGACATCGAGACGCGACTCAATGAGTACCACAACTATCTGTTTGAACATCTCTTCTGCGGTTCAAACGGTTATCAATTGATTGATTTGATTGAATGCAATCCAAACCAATTCAAAGTCGAATACTTCGGCCAAAAGGAGACAAACGGTGAGAAAACCAATGCTTACGTCGATGTGTATCCAAAACCAGTGTCACATGAGATCCGTTTGTCGTCTACATTGCTGTACGCATTCGGGCCACAGGTGAACGACTTCGAGGGTGTCGTCTATTTCAGGAACCGCTCTTTCAGACCGTATGTCCGCTCAAGAGTCGAACAAATCGATAGTGAAAGAGATATTTGTTTTAAAATAAAAGCAAATTTTACGACAATTTATGGCCAAAAGGTCGCCGAAGAAGACATTCAACGACTGCTTCACACGAATGATCACATCGTCTTCGACGCCAAACTCATGGCCGACGGCAGCGATGAAGACACCGACAGCCGATTGGATCTCAATAACAATAGCGAGTGTTTGGCCAAACAATACCGTTCCTGGACTGTGACCGCCATCACCGCTGTCTCCCATTCGGGCCGTTGTTTTTTGACACCATTTTGTGAAGATTTGGTCATCTCTGGAGACAACTGAAGAGCCGTTGAATTGAATTAAATGCAATTTATATATTTTTCGCACAATTTATATACAATTCATAAATAGTTTTTCGTTTTTATATTTTATTAACAATTTTTTTGAATTTATATTTTTATTTACAATTAATCCAAAGCTTTATTTGACTTAAAAATGAGTTTTTATATTAAGAAAAAAAAATGAAATAAAATTTAATATAATTTATGACAACTTTTTGACACAATTCTCAAAGTTATTGTTTATTAAGAGATGACAAACCGTTTGCTTATAGAGAAAGTGGTGTTTTATATACCATTTGAAGCACTTATAGCAAAAGGTGTTCAAATAAATGTTATGTTATTCTGTGATGTGATGGCTATCATACCTGTGCTCATAGATATGGCTCATTTGGTTCGCATTTTTATTGTTTATGACATCTCTAATCGCTATCAAAGACTAATGACTTTATTATATATCAATTAAAAGCTCAAACATTTTGTGGAAAAATTTCTTCGCTTTGAATGTAAAAAACAATTTTTCAAAACACCATATCTTCTGAATATGTCAATGATTTTCGATTGAATGACAGATTGTTTCTCATCTAATGTTATGGTTTGATTCAACGATAAGTTTTCATTCATACAAATGAAATCAATTTTTTTTCATTCAATCCTTCGTTATTGCGAATATTGTATGAAATTTAATCATTGTTTTTATACTGTATTTGTTTTTCTACTATCAGTTGAATAGTCTTTAGTTTTATTAATTCAAACCATTTGTCCTTCAATGGAATGCCTCGAAAGGGTATATAAGCATCTAAAAAGCTAACGTTCCCTTCATTGCTTGAATAGCATTCAATTGAAATGCATTGCATTATATCGTATGCGAAGAATATTCATCAGTTTTATAAATAAATATTTTTTATAATTCATTTTAGAATTAATTTTAGAATTCTTTAGGAATTCGTATCAAAAAATATATATCTTTTTTTCTGATAAAACATTGCAATCAATGGAAACGTTTGCCAAACATTTCTGTGGATCAAAGTTTTGGGTAATTCTTGAGACGTCAAACAGAATCTTAAAGTGGAATTTTCACCAGAATTTGTTTTCATGTTATTCTGTATTAGGATATTAATCTCACCTGGCATTCAAATACCCCTGATTTTACACATTGCTTCCATGAGACGACACTGGTATGGATTCCCTGTGCGTTCCTATTCATATGTTCCGTATATGAGTTGTTGAGAATCATTAAAACTAAAGACAATCCAAACGAATGGAATGCTCTGAATGTGACCAAAATTGTAAGTGTTTTTCACTTTTGTTTCAATTCATTCAAAACTATAATCAAATCCATTCCATGTCTTCCATGTCTTCAATCATTATCTCTGCTTTAATTCAATACAAAATATTCTTTATATCACTTAAAGTCGAGTGTACTGTCAAAGGGTGTGCGCTCCAAATTCAGGTGCATTCTCTTAGCACTCGTATTACTTATGATTGAATTTAAGGCCAAAAAAGAAATTATTTTTTTCATAACTAATAAAACAAAACATTATTTTCATAAATCTCTGACAGATCTTATCGAATGCGTTACTGGTATTGAGTTCGTGTGATTTGATCCACGCGTTCATCAAAATGCATAACAATCACGACGTGTATCCCATTTCATACACCACTCCTGCCATCAAAATATTCACTTTTGTACAGACATTTCAAATAATGTTTTCATATTTTTATTATATTTTTTGTCATTTGTTTCACAGATATTGACAACACTTATCCTATACTACAATCACATCAAAGGCATTGTCAGGTCTTTCGTCCTATTTTTCTTCTGGCTATTGATGTCCATCTCCGGTGCCCTCAGCTATTGGTCACTGTTTTCTATGATCTCAAAAGAAGTATTAAATCATTATTTCATATTTTTTTGTAAAATAAATCCATTAAAAACCCTTTAATATTTATAATTTAAGGGGAGTTTTGATGGATTTATCGACGAATTCCTGTTCGCGACGAAACTGGCGTTTGTGGCCATTGTTTTCCTACAACTCTTTCTCTCGTGTTTTACGGATTATTCGCAAAAAACAACTGAAAAACACAATAAAAATACTGTTTGTCTTTGTCTTCAGGTTTTCATTCAATGAGTAAATAATGTTTTTCTCCGTTTTCTTTGACGACAGAATCCGCAGATATTGGCATCGGTGCTATCGGTGCTGACGTTGTGGTGGGTGAACGCACTGATCATTTTGGGCTATAAGAAACCGCTCACTAAAGACGATATGTGGGAATTGGATGAAAATAATACAACAGAATATAATTCAAAGATATTTTGTGAACAAAACACTAAACATAAGGGAATACTAACAGCCCTTTTTAGGGCTCATTGGGTTTACTTGATATCAGTGGGAGTACTGAAGTTAGCGCTCACTGTTTTGCCGTATGTGAACCCATCGGTGCTCAATATGCTCATCGACTACATGGAACCAAACAGTCCTGAGCCCGAATGGCACGGCTATGTGTATGCAGTGGTGATGTTTGTGTCGCCTCTGATCGAGTCGTTGGTCTCAAATCAGTACGAGTTTGGTATAGGTGTCATCACAATAAGGATGCGCTCGTGTCTTACGAATGCTATTTACAAAAAGGTATAATTCTTTTCTTTTCATACCGTTCCTTATGAACCGTTATAATTTCTCAGAGCCTTCGACTGTCGAGCACAGGTCGAAAAGACTACACCATCGGTGAGATCGTGAATTTTATGTCTATCGACAGCTCAAGAATACTAGAGTTCGTGAATATTCTTCACGATGTCTGGTCATCGCCCCTACAGATCGCCATCGCTTTATACTTACTGTGGCAACAGTTAGGCATCGCTACCATTGCCGGTATGTCTCGAGTGAGTGACCATTTCCACTACTTACCGTCCTTTCCATAGGTTTGGTTGCAATGATAATCACAATTCCGGTCAACGGATATATAACGGGAAAAATGCGTTTCATTACCCAAAGAGTTATGAAATATAAGGACAGTCGTCTAAAGTTAATGAATGAGATCCTCAATGGCATTAAAGTTCTCAAACTGTATGCCTGGGAGTCGTCGTTCGACGATCAGGTCACGAGTAAACGCGACCATGAGATCAGACAGTTGACGGTCAGGGCCTACTTTCAGGGGGCGATGACTTTTATCTTCACTTCGGTCCCATTTTTGGTAAGTGTATAAAAAATAGGTTTATTGTCAAAGAGTGACCATTGAATGTCATATCTTCTAATCAGGTGGCGATCACTAGTTTCACGACTTATACCCTTATATCTGAAGACAATGTTCTCACCGCTCAGAAGGCGTTCGTTTCGCTGGCGCTCTTCAATCAGCTCCGGTTTCCTCTCAATTTCCTTCCCCGTCTCATCTCATTCTACGCAATGGTCAGTCGTTTTTTGCGTATTTTTGAATAATTTCATCCATTCCTTTGCCTTTCGTTTCCCTTCATTCAGTTCACGGTTTCGTTGAAACGTTTGAATAAATATATGTCTGGCCATGAGATCGATGGCCAGTCTATAACCCATAGAACAGGTGAAGACGCCATCACTATTGAAAACGCCTCCTTTTGTTGGTCAGAAGCGGACAAAACTACTCTAAATGACATTTCGCTAACTGTGCCGAAGAACACGTTGTTCGCGGTGGTGGGTCAGGTGGGTGCCGGAAAGTCGTCTCTATTACAGGCACTGTTAGGGGATATGTATAAAACAAAAGGCAATATCAATATCAACGGCAGTATTGCATACGTTCCACAACAGGCGTGGATTCAAAACGCGAAACTCAAAGACAATATCGTTTATACCAACCCTTTTGATGAGAAAAAGTTAAGAACAGTCATTGAAAACTGTGCTCTCATTCCCGATCTGGAGATACTTCCGGGCGGTGAGGACACGGAGATCGGGGAGAAAGGCATCAATTTGTCGGGTATTGAGAAATGGATTTGAAATACATTTTGTGTTTAACCCAAACCTCAACCAACAGGTGGACAGAAGCAAAGGGTGTCGATGGCCAGAGCCTGCTATTCTTCGGCAGACATTTATCTCTTGGACGACCCCCTGTCGGCACTCGACTCCAACGTAGGAAAGCATATCTTTGACAAAGTCATTGGACCGAAAGGTATGCTTAAAGACAAGACCAGAGTTCTGGTGACTCACAAGATATCAGTGCTGTCGCAATGCGACCGAATTGTGGTCATCAAAGACGGATCAGTTTCAGAGTTCGGGTCTTATAAGCAATTACTCGAAAACAATGGAGTTTTCGCTGAGTTTCTTAAGACACATCTCAATGAGGGAACCGATGAAGACATTGATGAAGAAGAACTTAAACTTCTTGATCAGGTGCTGAAAAGAGACAGTATCGACAGACAAGTGTCTCGAACGAAGAGCACCGACAGCTGTGAGGCGAAACAAAGACAAAGAACTCTAAGCAATGGATCGAAAGTGAGTTCAAATCAGAAGTTGTCGAAAACGAACGAAAAGTCCACCAAAATATCAAAACTAACCGAAGCCGAAAAATCAGAGACCGGTTCCGTCAAGTGGACAGTCTATTGGGACTATTTCCAAAGAGTGGGTTTGATCGGAGTTTGTGGTATTTTATTATCGTTTTTCCTCATCACTGCTCTCAACATATCTTCGAGTCTGTGGCTCTCCTTATGGGCCGATGACTCCGACGACCCCGAACTCAAGGATGACATCGAATGGCGTTATGTCAGGCTCGGGGTCTATGGGCTGTTGGGTGCGGGAGAGTCGATATTCATGCTTATAGGTGTGTTGATAATCGCTTTCACAACCCTAAGAGGGGCTGAATTGATGCACAACGATATGCTCCACCATATGCTGAAAGCACCCATGTCTTTCTTTGACACCACACCCATGGGTCGAATACTGAACCGTTTCTCACGAGATATCGATATTTGTGATACCCTTCTCGGGATGAATATCCGAATGACTCTCATTCAACTGTTCCGAGTGGTTGGGGCTGTGCTAGTGATGGGCATCGAAACACCCTGGGTGTTGGTCGCAATATTTCCTATTGCCCTCTTATATGTATTTGTTCAGCGCCTATACATTCCCACATCGCGACAGTTGCGGCGAATTGAGTCGACCACTCGTTCGCCGATTTACATCCATTTCTCTGAGACACTGTCGGGTGCGACGAGTATTAGAGCCTACGGTTCTGTCGACAAATTCGTCGAAGAGTCCAACAAAAGGGTTGATGTGAACAACAAGTGCTCATTCGGTGGTGTTGTCACAGGTTGTTGGCTTTCAGTCTATTTGGAATTATTGGGATATTCTATAATATTCGTCAACGCCTTATATGCAGTCATATCTCGCCATTCCCTGAGCCCGGGTGTGGTTGGGCTAACACTCAGTTACGCTATGACTATAACCAGGAATCTAAGCATTTTTATTCGCGCCACAACTATGTTAGAGACCAATATTGTCTCAGTTGAGAGATGTCTGGAATACACGCGAACACCAATGGAGGCCTTGTGGCACATACCCGACACCCGACCAGTGGATGGCTGGCCACAGAAGGGATGCGTGACTTTTGACAAATACAGCACAAGATATCGTGAAGGAATGGATTTGGTTCTCAAAGATATATCGTTTCAAATATTGCCCGGCCATCGGGTAGGCGTCGTCGGGAGAACGGGCGCCGGAAAGTCGTCGCTGACTTTAGCACTCTTTCGACTCATAGAGTCAACGAAAGGCGCTATAGTTATCGATGGCGTCGACATCAGTACATTAGGCCTATATGACCTTCGCTCGAGACTTACAATCATACCACAAGACCCGGTGCTGTTCACCGGAACTCTGAGACTCAATTTGGATCCATTCGATAAGCACTCGGACTCTGAACTGTGGACTGCTTTAGAATTATCTCATTTGAAGCCATTCGTTGAGTCATTAGAAGGCGGACTCGACTACGAGGTGTCTGAAGGGGGAGAGAATCTAAGTGTCGGTCAGAAGCAGTTGGTGTGTCTGTCGCGAGCACTCATACGCCAGTCCAAAGTGATTGTCTTGGATGAGGCAACGGCTGCCGTCGACATCGAAACGGATCAATTGATCCAAAAGACAATCAGAAATGAGTTCAACAAATGTTCAATCATTACAATCGCCCACAGATTGGACACAATCCTCGACTACGATCGGGTGCTCGTTATGGATAGGGGACAGGTGGCAGAGTATGACACGCCAGAGGCCTTACTCAGCGATCATAACTCAATCTTCTATTCGATGGCCAAAGACTCGGGTCATATATAACACACAAGAGTTTGGTTTTGAAATCATTTCAACATTTCTTTTAATGTAATCTAAATTTGTTTCAAACAAATCGTGTTTTAGTTTAAAAGCAACGAAAAATGTTTTGTCGATTGAAAAAAATGTTCAGAATTTAAAGAATAAAAAAAGTCAATAAAAATAATAAAAATTAATTATAAGTTATTTAAAAAACAAATAAAAAGTTAAAAACAATTTCACTTTAAAGCCATTTCTTGCGCTTCGAGTGATCTCTGCAAATGATGGTATGCTTTGTGGGCACCGGTAGTTTGTCGCCTTCCAACGACAGGCTCGGAAAGTGCAACGATATGTGATCTTTGGCTTTGCCTTCATCGATGAATCCCTCTCTACATGACTCGCACCGGTAATACCCGACCCCCAAGTGCTCGAGTCTTCGTTTGCATCGTTTTGTTCTATGCATTTCGTAATGAATATAAGGAATGGTTTGTCGACACCAAATACAGCATATGTCGCCCCTGGCGTCGGGCACTTCGTCGGCCAAATCCACTCTGAGGTCGACCGGCGCCACGGGCTTCAGCTTTCGTCGATTCACGTACTCCTTGTGCCAGAAATAATAGGGCGGCGCGTATTTGAGGACAGACTGACGGAAGAGTTTCGTCCGTTTGCGCAATGGGTCGAAAGCGCCGAAATGACCACTTTTCTGGGCGTATGACAATTGCGATTCCTTAAGGGTGGGGAACTGGCGCCTCGGTATGGCCACCGTGTCCATTCTCAGGCCTCGCTTCAGTCTTTCCATTTTGGCCGAGAGGTTGATTCGTTGGCCATCTTTGACACCCGTGCGCTCAGAGGTCTTCGGAACGAAACACTCCATCGGTTTTAAAGTAAAATAATTTTTAACTAAAATTTCAACAAATGTTTAAAACTATAAAAAATAATGAATAAAATATTGCATAAAATTTTGAACAAAGACTCGAATGTCATTCAAATGAGTGAAAAAAAAGTTGAAAATGTTTTTAACAAATTATTCATTTGTTTTCAAAAAGGAGAAAAAGTTTTTTCTTATGACTTGAAATGTGATAATTAATACCAAAAGTGATTCTCATCTCAAACTTGAGACACAATATTCAACGTTAAGTAAAAGTTTGTTTCATTTTATTCAATAAATAGTTTTAAAACTCTTTTAATTATTAAGTGTTTTTCATTGAATGTCATATCAGTTGACACAACGATTAATACTGAAGACATTCATCGCTTTAATATGACTTTCCTTTTGGTAACGAATGACTGAAGAGCTATTCGTTTGTGTGAAGGGTTGGTATCATTGTTATTGACCTCTCGATTGGTTTCGCTCTTTCTCTTCAAACCACTCATTAATGGATTTTCTTTAAGACATTTTATTATTAAATCTGTTTTTGTCTTCAAATTTATCGACAAATCCTTTTCGTCACTCATTTGTGGCTTTGGTTTCTTCAAAAGACTTGCTTTCAGTCCATAGTTAACCAAACCTGAAGTCATCGTCAAAGGAGTCGTTGGTTTCGTTTCGAGACTTCGCTGTAGTTCTGTTTGTCTTAATCTTCTTCTCTGTTCCTTCTTTTGCAGCAACTCTTGTCTCAACTTTTGCTGCAATAAAAGCATTTTCTGATAATTGTCTTCAAATTGTTCTGAACTTTCATTGCTTTTCACATTGCTATTGACCACAGATTTCATACCCAATGTGTTATTCCTCTCGAGTTTAAACATTAGTCTATTTCTGTTAGTCTTTGGCCACAATAATGTCTTTTCAACTGTTTCTGATACAGTCGAAGACGTTAAACAATTTTGATCTTTTGCTTCAATCGACTCTTCGTTTGATTTATTGTCATTTGAATCGTCTTTTAGTTTAAAAATATGCTTAATCTGTGTCTCAATGAGTGGACCATAAGATTGATCACATTTTTCAACTGTTTTGCAGATATTTTCATTAGTTTTACTGATCTTATCATCAGTTCTACAGATGTTTTCATCAGTTTTTCTCTTAATGTTTGAAACAATACTTTTATATTTAATTTTTTTATTAACTTTTGATTTAATTGTTTTATGACTTCTTTTATCAGTTTCTTTTGGATCTGATGTGTGTTTATATTCCGAGACACTTGTCTTTCGGGTCCTACTCTTCGATCTCTTCGAACTCTTATGTTTTCGATTTGATTCTGTATTTACTTTTTCTCTATTTTTCTTACTTTTATTTTTATTTTTCGATTCATTTGATTTCATCAACACTTTTGATGTCAATCTATGGCTGACATCATTTGAGCGACGGTTTGAATGACTTTTTGAACTTTTTCTAATGGTTTCACTTTTCGTGTATTCATTTTCACGTCTTTTCGTATACTTTTCGCTATTTTTTATTTCAAATAGCATTTTGTCTTCATTTTTGTTCAGATTTTTTCTCAATTTATGAATTTTAGTACTTTTATCAAAAATATGCTTTCGTTCAACACTTTTATCTTTCGGTTTAATTCGTGTCTCATTTGAGACATAATTCTCTTCTCTTAATTCTGTGTCCATTTCTTCAGTAATTTTCAGTTCATTTTCAATGACTTTCTCTTCGTTAACTTTGGACTCATTTTCAGATAATTTCAGTACATTTTCGATGACTTTCTCTTTCTTTTCGGTGACATTCAGTTCATCTCCTTTGCCATCACCGGTAATACCGCTGCTGACGGTATGTGGCTTTGAAGGGGATGTGAGTCTACTGTTGGGGTCGACAAAAGTGGACGAATAGGCGAAATCTATTGGTTTAAAAGTTTTTTCACTTTTGTTATACTTATTCTTCTGGTTCTCATTCTTCAGTGCATTATCTCTTCTATTCTTCACTCTATTGTGAACTGGAGGACGAGTTCTTCTGTCAAAGTCTCTGCCGATTGGCATCGCATCGGGAATTAGCGCCACTTCCGACGGGAATATATTCAGTTCATCTCCTTTGCCATCACCGGTAATACCGGTGCTAACGGTATGTGGCTTTGAAGGGGATGTGAGTCTACTGTTGGGGTCGACAAAAGTGGACGAATAGACGAAATCTATTGGTTTAAAAGTTTTGTCACTTTTTTTGTTATACTTATTCTTCTGGTTCTCATTCTTCAGGCCATTATCTCTTCTATTCTTCACTCTATTGTGAACTGGAGGACGAGTTCTTCTGTCAAAGTCTCTGCCGATTGGCATCGCATCGGGAATTAGCGCCACTTCCGACGGGAATATATTCTTCGGCAACAGTTTGAGAGTAATGGGCGTTATCTCAGGCTTTTGCAGACACAGTGGTATGTCTTGAGTGCTCTGTCCGTCCATTGGTGAGTCCTCACGACTGGACTCAACGTCTGTGCCATTGTTTGCCGTTTGATTCAATTTAGAGATCGTCTGAAGAGTTGTGAACAGAAAGAGCTTATATTCACTCAACTCTTGCTTTTTGTTAATGAGTTGAACCAAACGGTTCTGGAGTTGATTATAAGTACTGAAGAGTTCTTTGTATTTCTTCAGTTCAAACAAAATCACGTCCTTTTCATTCCTAACCAAACGGATGATTCGCTTTAATTCCAACTGATTTTTATGGCTTTTCTCCACTTCTTTGAGACAATAGTCGCGCGAGTCCTTCGGCGGCAATCGCGTCACCATCTCATCGATAGATGACAGTATTTTTGGATCAATTGTCGTATACTTGTGTCCGACAGACACTTCAGGTGTTGTATCAGTCGTTGGACTTGTGTTCGGATCAATGGCTGATCCGGTCTTTTGAGCCATCGGTGGATCAGTTGATGAACTCATGACTCACATAATCAACGAATTCACGGCATTAATAAAATGCTTCAAACGATGGATCAGTGGCTGAATGTCTTGAGATAATCGTCTTCAATGTCCTTCACGTCAACACAAAGATTGTAAACAAAACTTTTTGTGTTCACAAAAAACGTTACGAATTTTATGAGAAGTTTTTTTTAGCAAAAGTTTTTTTATTCAAAACTTTAACCTTTTCTTCGATACCTGTTCTCTGGTTTGAGACCAATATTTTTGATAATTATTTATAAGTTTTAATTATTTGTACAAATGTTTAGCCAATGTTTAATCCTATCGACACTATAGTCGAAAATGTGGTCACTTCTAGATATCTGTTGCACTGATCGCACCAGTAGTTTATTGGCGGACAGTTCGATTCGCTCATTATTTAGGCTCAATGTTTGTAATTAAAATAAATTGTTAAAAAAGACTTAAATCAAAGATAATGTGCTTTTGATTGAAATGTATAGAAATTTGTTTTATATTCAAAACGATTTTCAATGACTTTAAATAAAATCTAAATATAGTTTCCATTCATTAAAGACTTGAAAAACAATGTGAATCGCATTGAAGAGTGTTATCGATGTCTAACACCAGTGTCTTAACCAAATCAATGGTCTCTGTATTAAATATAGCCTTTTCTTCACAAGTATTGGGTCTTCAAATGGTCTGCAATTGGTCTGTAATGCCATTCAAGAGTGCAATGCTTTGTGAGACTGAATGAAGTGATTGTATGAATGAAACAAAACTTCAATACATTATAAACACATGAAATGAACACTAATTTTATTGGAAATTATTTACAAAAAAAAACAAAAAATAATTTTAAGGGGTATTTAGAGAGAAAATAAACGAAAATTATTTCAATTTGACGTTTAAAATGATATCCTCAATAAGTTTTACGAAAAAAACACCCTTAAAAAGGGAGTCAATGATTAAATGAGACACAATATTGACTATAAGTTTGATGTCTTCACTCAATGACTATTGTCTTCATTCACTCGTTTTTATTCTCTTCGACGGAATGTCTATTCTCTCTGTTTTGAGCAACTCTTCCATCAGATGTGGTTTGTTGAAGACCAATGCCTTCCAGTCCTCGCATTTCATCACTTCGTTGGCGTGTCTTTTGATGTAATGAATGGCACGTGTTTTGAGGTCTTGTGTCGAATGCATGTCCGCTAAGACTAAGAGTTGGATCACATTATCGGCCGTCAGTTCAACGCTTCGAAGACTGTTCTCACAGATTGTCTTCAGTTTAACCAAATTGTACTGAAATGAGAATCAATTCAATTAAGCACTGATGAGACATATGAGACACACATGCCTTGTCGGCCGCCACCAACAACTCGGGTCCCAATTGTTCCAAACCATTCACTTTTGAGGTATAGATATATCTCAACAATTCGTTGACCACTTTGTGGTCGATGTCTTTGATCTCAACTCTGTTTTGTTTCCTCTCTTCCATCGGGTGTTCAAACATTGCGGAGAAAACGGTAGATCTGGCCATAAGTATGGCTTTGTGTGCCTTGAGTTCGTGATCGCCGGCCACCAGAACCACATCCCAACCCTTTCGTGACTCAAAAAGTGCGGTAAAATCATCTAAAACCTGCTGTCCGTCAGCGCCCAGACGTCCACAGATGCTGTGGGAGTCCGTAATGAACGTCACCTCACAATAAATGGTCAGTTTGTCTGAAGTGACCAATGATTTGGTCGTGTCGTTGAGTATTGTCTTCG
>JAQIXR010000448.1:0-27659 GCA_034700825.1 Quadroppia sp. Gr-Ori-00064 | reverse complement strand
TCCCCCTGAAAAAGGTGTAATACAATAAATGATGATGTTCTTTTCTAACTCCCTTCACATTCTTGTAGATCACTGTTCTAGAAAATGGTAATTATTTTTCACTATCTATTAATACACTCTTCACATGATTTTAGACATTTATAAAATGTTTATTCATTTAAAAAAGTTCTCTTTTAATAAAAACATACAAAAACTTCAATTAAAACACCCTTAAATATAGTAGATTTTAACGAGAAAATGGGTTCAAAAAATGTATTTGATTTAAAACACAATTTTCTGCTTAAAATATATTTAAAAATGTTGTTTAACTAAAAATTATTACAAAACAAAAGACAAATAAATAGAAAAACAATAATAAAAAATTTTTCGATTATTTTATTATAAACAAAATTCTTATGATTTAGTGATAGTCTGATTGGAGAGAAATATCTTTCAATTGAAAAGCCTTTCATTTTAATAATAATCTAAATTTATATAAACGGGAGAGAAGTTGAGTGAAGTTGTTCTCTGTCTATGTGTATGTGTTTGCATACATGTAGTATTGATAGCACAGGCGGTTCTGTAATATGTGCTCCGATTCATAAAACTTCAGTACTTGAGACTAGCGTTGAGTTCATGTGTTTTTGAGTTCAGAAACGAAAAGAAATAATTTTATTTATAGTCGAGAAAAATGTTTGAGCAAAGCCTACGAACAGACAGTGAATCCAAACACCAAATACTACTTGAAAACTAAATTTTTTTAATTGTGAAAACTTGTGTTTTTCGCAAAAATAATATCGAATGAAATAATGAATTGAAAATAATAATAATAACAAGAGTTTCGCAAAACATATTCAAAAAATCTAATGTAAATTTGACTTATTTTTAGCGTTTTTATTAACGTTTTTTTGAGATTTTTAAAAATTCTGAACAAGTGCTGATATCATGGGTTGTTTGCTATCGATATTTCGTTTCGGCTCTTATGTTATCAAAGAGTGTAAGTCTTAATCAAAATTTCATTCATTTTTCATAATTGAGAATAATATTAATACCAATAAAATAGCAAACTTTCAAAACAATAATTTTTCTATTCTTTTGAAGAAAAATGTTTTACAAAATTATTTGTAATAAAGAATAATAAAACAAAAATGAAAAATAATTTTAAAATTCTTAATATTTCAATAATTTTTTGAATTAAATCCAAGAAAATATTTTTATTTGTAATTTTTATTTATAATAAAATGATTTTTCATTAAAACAATTAATGATTTAATTATGTGTTCATTTGATTACGATTTTAATCATTGATTTCGTTTTATTACTCAATTGTAATCTCAAACACCGTTCAGACCATTAGCTCTAATCTTGCAATACATTGAGATTCATTCGAGGGTTATATTGCCATCGGTTATTACCCTGATAATAACCCTGATTAATTAAGTTGATATCATTATACAAACTCTTCCTTTAGAAGAGATTTAATCCTTAATATCATTCATATATTATATCACTTAAATAAAGCCATTAAATAGCCCTGTACCAAATAACATAAGGTTGAACCCCTTCATAAGGTTAAGACCCCTTCATTTAGAAGTAAAAATTTTTTAAAAGTATTCCTAAATATTAATATATTTTCATTTGATAATAAGATAAAAAATAATTGAATTCATGATTGAATTGTCAAACAATGTGTTTGTAAACAAATATTACTTTCATTTCAAAAAAGTTATTATTTTTTATTTAATAAATAGCTGACAATAATAGCGATTCGACTCAAGAAATAGCACAACAAATACGGAAACACTCGACGACACCAGTAGTCGAAACGACACCAAAGCAACAAAAAATTCGCAAAACACCCAAAGGGGGCAAAAATGTTGTCGGTTGTGATAAAGAAAAAGTAAGACATTTAACGAATTTTATAATTGTGTTCAATAGAAGTGAATAACTCATTGACGACTACATAACCTACCAGTGCTTTGATTGTATCTTTTGACCATTAATTGAGACTATTCTTATCCATGACATCAGTGATGAATATTCATATAATTCTATATGAAATAATTGGTCAAAATGTATGACCATAGATGTGGTCCAAGGTGATTTTGCTCAGGTAGATGTTGATGGCATGGGTGACAAACTAGGAATTCAATTCACATTTTCGATAAACTGATAATAAATTCAATTGTTTTGAAAATATAAGCCATAAATGAATTGAAAGATGACATCCCAGTACTACATCCCAGTGCTATAGTCGAGAACATGTCATTCGTGTGTCAATTAATGGCAAACAAACACTTCATTGATTTGGTCTCAAAATACAAATACTATTAAAATAGAAAACAATTTCATTGAATATATCATTAAATTCTCAGAAATATTATTAAATTTGATAATAAAATAACTTTTAATTCAAAAACAAATACAAATTTATTACAATTTTTTAAATAAAAACTTTACTCAATTGAAGACATTATATACGACAACGTTTGAGACTCAAGTGGACGCACCACCACCTCATCCACTCGAAGAGCACTTCCAAGACATACAGTTCGATGAGATTGAAATCGACACCAATTTATACACCCCTGAAGTGGAGGACGCAGTCGTCAAAATACAGGCCGGTGTCAGGGGATATCTGGCCAGGAAACAGGTCAAAGGGCTGAGAGATGGTTACGCCGATGACCAAGGTAGGGTTTCTATTCATAACAGTAACCATAAATATATTCTTATATTAATATTTCAATCCAATGTCTCTTCAGACGTACCATTAGTTCCGCCACCGAAAGACTTCGACACAAGAGATGACACTTTGAGTCCTTTGTCTGATTTGGCGAATTGGAAGAAATTGTCTCAACATTTGGAAGAGAAGTTAATGGACGACATCGAGAGAGCTGTTAATTCGGATCAAATACAAGACAATCAAACACTGAATGACCAGAAATTGCAAAACAAATTGTCTGAAAATATTATTCCTCTTAAGGATAGCAATCATAACAAAGTCATTGAGACTTATGTCTGCAAAGAGAACATATTAGATGTCGAGCCCAATGATGACAAGTCTAATGAGATACCAGTTCCACCATTTCCTAAAGACAATGTCAACGAAGTGGTCGAAAAAGTCTTCAATGTTTTGCTTTCAGAGACGGAGTCCGAAAATTTTGTTACAAATGTGGATCCGATTGAAAATAATGATAATAATGACTTTAATGGCAATTCAGAAACGCCGGAATCAATGGTTTTGTCGACACTCAATGAAATACTTGATAACAATGACCAGAATTTCGGCGAAGAATTTGCTGAACAGACAGAAAGTCAACAACAATTTGATTCAAATTCTGAGACAAATGTTATTGAAATTGTGTCACAAAACACAAGTCAAGAGATTATTAAGAATTCATTTAAAGAATTTGTTAAAGAGATGACAAAAAGTGGTGACAAAGAAGATATTGTGTCTAATGTCGAAGAATTGGATGAATATTTTGACGAACCTAAAGTCAATGGAAAGACTGATTCAATGATATTTGAAGAAGAAGTGGCGGACACTATATTTGAAGAAGAGATGAGATTAAGTCAAACCCAGAACCAAATCATTGCAATCGAAGTCTTCAAACATGACATCGACGACAAGCAGTTGGCAAATGTGTCACAGATTAAGGAACCGGAAGAAAATCTCGAGATTGAGGACAGAGTGTATAAGACATCTGTGGATGAATTTGTTGTCAAACCAGTGATAGAGAAACAGATATCTGTGGATCAGTCGAAGACAACATCAGAAACGTGTGAAACGATTCCAGTGTTGGAAACGGAACAGAAGATAGAGATAATGAGTACTGAAAGCAGAAAAAGTTCTGAAGATTTTGTCGAATCTATTTATGAACCAATAGAAGAGCCGGTGATTGAGCTCATGGAAGTCATACCAAATCCGTCGCCAATCATACAGATTGAAGAACAAAATGGTAGACCTCTTGACGAAGAAGAGGCGGCCATAAGAATACAGGCGGCTTTCAGAGGCTTTCAGATAAGGAGGTCGTTGTCACGGGAGGCGTCGCCCAACAGGAGTCCTAATCATAACTCCATTGATAACAATAATAATAATTCACTCAATAGTAATAATACTCAAGAATTGACTCAAAGACAAACAAATGATATAAACGACAATAACATTACGACAGAAGAGTTGTCCACGGATTTGAACAATGATTTGATGTCCGCATCCAATGAACAAATCAACACATCTTTGGAACGATTAGAGGATCAACTCATGCAACAACTGATGGCTCCCAATGAAGACGAAGACAGAAATGATGTCTTAATTGATGACAATATAAACAAAAATCATTTGTTGGATGAAATGAATGCGAATTACGATGGCTTGACATCACCTATGCTTTTACAGCGCCTACAACAACAGTCGGTGTCGGCAATTGACGCTCAAGAAGTGGTTCAACAGATTCCAGAATCAGTTCCAATGGAAGCGCCGATGATATTAAGAATTGAAAACTCAAGTGAAGATCAAATCAATGAAATTGTTTTGGAAGAAAACAAACCATTGATACAAAAATCCGACACAATTATCGTCGATCTGTTCTCGTCTTCACCGCAGAAGAGCAACAATTCATTCATTGATATGAAATCAATAAATACTTTTGATATTCAAAGTAATGATAATTTAAATGAATGCCAAACACAACAGAATTCAAGAATTACTACAAATACAACACAAGAACTACTTTCAGAATCGACTCAAGTGTGGGACACATTGGTCCAGACCTGTGTCCAACCGCCCACACCCTCAGAGAAATCTCCATTAGAAATAACACCTGAACTGTCATTCATTCGGTCATGTGAACAGCCGGTGCTCACAAAGATATGTTCATCTGAATCGGAACAGGATTTGGAGGCCGTATTCAAGCCCGAGATCATCGAAAGTCATTCGTCATCCATACCTGTGCTCGAATGCAAGAGTAAACCTGTGGCTCAGGAAAAGCCTAAAATGCCTAAACCCATACTCAAAGACAAAGAGTCACAAATTCGTACGAATTTTATTCCCGAAGAAGTAATCGATTTATTTATAAAATAAAAATTAAATAAAATTTTAAATTATATTCAATTATTTGATAGCAAATACACTCGACGTCTGAGGAGATATCGAGTCCTGACGACGACAACCCAGAGTTCGTGGGTTTGGGTCCCAACACTCCTATACCAGTGCGAGCTTCCAGTCCTAACCCATTTGGCAAAAAGCGTCGAAGGGGTAAGAAAAGTGGTTCTCGAAAGTGAAGAAGTTCTCGACAATTGATATAATATTATATTTATTATATATAACAAAACAATTATTTTATCATAAATTATAGTAAATATAATTATATAATAAATTTATCGTTTTTTCTTCGATTCGTTTGACTTTGTATTTAGAGATTTAAACAACAAAATGAGTTTAAAATGAAATTCATTTTAATTAAAAATTATGTAAAACTTCATTCAAAAGACTTTTAATTTTTTTAATAATTTTGTTTAAAACTTATGTTCGACTCAACTGGGATTGTATTACACGTACAGACGTATGAAAATCAACTCACAATTAATTAAATTCATTGTTGACTACAATTACATTAACCCATAATAGTTGTCAACCCCTTAAAAACCATACAATGAATACGAAATCAATTTTTTATTTCAATTAATTTTGCATTTCTTAAAAAAAACTTCAAAAACAATTGAAATCTTTTATTATAGCTATGAATAATGTTGTAATCGATGGCGAAACCGGATATGGATTTAATTTTAAATGCAATCGTATTTAGCATTGAATTTCAATTACAGGTGTTTTACAACTTCTGTTCAAAGAATTGCTTTTCGCTTTTAAACCTCATTTCCATTAGTACTAAATTCAGTGATTATTAGCAGTCATGGGATTAATAGATAACAAAAAAATGTTTTTCGTAACAATTGGTCTGCTGTTGACATTGTCTGGGTTTCCGGTCAGTGGTGTTCCGATGACTCCGCCCACGTTTGCGCCCGAACCAATGCCTGAGCCCACACCTCCAGCCCCACCAGCACAAGTAGATCTTCCACAGCCACAACCAGCACCCTCTTCATCCGCTCAATATCCTGATTCACCCCCTGTTCAAACACAACCTCAAGCCCCTGTTCAGGGACAACCTGAAATGCAAGCCCCTGTTCAGACACAACCTGAAAATCAAGGCCCTGTTCAGGCACAACCTGAGCCAACTCCAGCTCCTGTTCAACCTGAGCCAACAGCGCCTGTCCAAGAAGTGGCGAAACACCCTGAAGTGGCCAGGAACAGTGATCATCCCGAAGCTCCTTCAGTTGGAACTGATAGCAAAAACCAAGAATTATTGCAAGCTCTGGCAGAAAGACCCGGAAGTGTTTTGATTATCAATGGCAAACGACCCGCAAATGCTGACCCCAACGGACCTACTGGTGTTCGCGCCGTTAGATTCGATGGAGAGCTGGTATGTGATTAAAATAATCTTATAATTAATTGAAAAAAATAATCAATTGTTTGAATGATTAGATCCACAGATATGTAGAGATTGGACACAATTTCGTTTCGGACGCCAGTCCCACACAAAGGTATTCCGACACCAACGAGAACTTCCCGGCAAATGTCACATCCGCGGTCATTGGGCCAAATAAGCAGCTATACCTCTTCAGGGGCGACAAGCACTGCATACGACCCCTGTACGCCTCCTCTCAACACGAAGGAGTAATTATTAAATATTATTTTCAAAACTTATTTCAAAATTACTGAATATTTTCATTAGTTTTTTGTTATCAAATGAATACCACTTTTTCCGCAGTGTTCCCAATGGGTGGACAACAGAGAACTGTTTGGATGCGGAAGTTCTTACAATTCAGATGAATATCTCTGTAGTCAGCCTGAAGTCCATGGGGTGTCGTCCAATAAGGCCGACCCAACCGGTCAAACCAAATTCATATACCGAGATCATCTTCGGTGGATATTGTACTTGAATGGAGACCACGCGCCGACCATTGCCATCGACTCTGTCTATAAGCCTAATGTCAATTATGACGTCCATCCCAATAATGTGGCCCATGTTGAGGGACACCATGACCAGGATCACTCAAAACATTGGGAGGGTCCACCTCCACATGGACATGATGCAGGAGCACATGGACATGATGCCGGAGCACATGGACATGATGCCGGAGCACATGGACACCATGCCGGTGCTCAAGGGCACGATGCCGGTGCACAAGGACATGATGCCGGTGCTCAAGGACAAGATGCCGGTGCACACCCTACTCAAGAAGATCAAGGTGGATTGACAATGGGCGCACCAGATGAGGAGCCGGCACCGGGAGGAAACACAACCGCCCCAACCGGAGCGTTGCCATTTGGAGCATACAGACCAGTGGGAGCACCAGAAGGAGGCGCTCATACTTCAGTGGCAGCAGAATCAGTCGATCATAAGCCAGTGGGAGCACCAGAAGTGGCCACTCAAACAACCCCTGTGGCCGCCCAAACAACCCCTGTAGCCGCTCAACCAACCCCTGTGGCCGCACAACCAACCCCTGCGGTCGCTCAACCTGTGGGATAAGTATGAAATCCAACGTCAATTCAATTGATTCCCAATTATTGTTATTTAGTCTCATATGAAATGAATCAATAAATCAATTATTAAAACATTTTATTTTAAAAACTTTCGATTGAAATACAATTTAATTAAAGGTTTTATGAAAATAATTGTATTTTATTTGTTGTCCAAAATCTATAGAATTATTACATTTTACATAAAATGTTGTTTAAGTTAATTAAAAAACAACAAAAATTGGTATTACTTTAAAGAAATCTAATTTCAATGAAATTTAATCCTTAAAAATATTAATAAAAAAATAATTATTAAATAAATAAGAAATATTTGCTCAAAAAAGGCATCAAATTTCAAATTAATTGAATACAAATTTCAAATTTTGCGCTCATTTTATACATTTTCAAAGATTTTATTCTTTGTACAAAATGTTAGTAAAAATCAAAGAATAGATATTTGATTATAAAAAATTTCATACAATTAAACATTACATCCAATTCTGACACAATATATCAATTCATTCTTAAATCATTTATTTATTGTATTTTTGATCAACTTTTCTGATAATTATTCTATGGATGAGATCAACGAATACGACACCAGATGTCTAAACATCTCAAAAGGTAACCATAAATACAATTATATATGCATTCATTGAATTGAAAATATTTTTCATGTGATATAAAACTTTTAATTAAAAAAATATTTAAATAATTATTACAAACGAATTGATTTGAATTAAAATTATTATTTTTATTAACTTTTAATCTCTTCCGAACCATTTGTCACAGTCTTAGGTGTCGGCAGTATTTGATTGGGTTTCAAATTATCATTTCTTTCATTTGATTTACTTTCGTCTCTACCATCAGAACCACTGTTGTTGTGAACATTTGCAACATATTCTTCAGTAGTATTTGGTTCAGAATCGTCTACAGAATAATTATTTACAAAATGACAATTAAATAATTCTTTCGCGTCTTTCCATTGGTTGCACTAAATGTTTGTCAAACAATACAATAAACGAAACATTAGTTTATATTATAATTAATTACAAATCTATGAAATTCTGACACAATTTGTGGTTTTGTCCAAACAATTCCAATGTCTTTTGCAGAACATATTTCCGCGAAACAGATATACTGTATTGTCATACATCCTGAAGGCTGCGGTCACATCCCTGGGCCAGTTCTCAGCACTGTCTTCAACATTAGTACTATTCTTGTGCTCCAAAACGGTTCCATCGCTCGAATAGGTGTATATCTGTCATTAGATCCAAATTTGTCATAAATATAAATATTAAGAAAAAAATGCATTACTTGTGAACCTTCGAAACCAATAACCAAAGGGTTATTAATATTTCCGTTGTCTATGAAATCAAATATTTTTGGTTTAAAAATGCATTTTTGAAAACAAGTGTAAAACTAACGCATCATCGCATTGAACTTTGAGGAACGGGTCGGTTGACCCCACCAGGCCTTGTACCCAACCCATGGCTTGTTGTCCGGATACCAGCTCGACCAATGGCGACCATACATAGCATAAACCCAACCGCGCCGTAATTGGCCTTCAATTAGGAATTATACAAAAAATTATTAAAAATGACTAAATTATGAAAATACCTTTCCTTCCATACCTTCCTGTATGATAGTGACCGCATCAGGGCTTCCACTGAACGTATCCCATTCCTTGGCACTCGGCCCAGACCTCACAACCCTAGCATTATGGGGAAAGTCATCGATCAACCAAAACTGATTCCCGCGCCAGACGTATAGCATGTGCTCTCTTTGCCACGACATGTCGGCGTCATCGATGTTCACATCAGAGCACAACTCCTTTAATGCCTTTCTATCATTCAATGGCTTCGGTGCCGGAGTTGTCGTCCTTATAATGTTATCTCCATAACAACCGAACAGTTCTCTCGAATCATACCATTCCGGACACTATAGAGTGAACAGAATATTCTGTTTATACACATATGGTCTAAAAGTGAGTTCCAACTGACATAAGGAGGCCTTGAATTGTAAAACAATTGTCGAACGCAATAATGTTTGTCCCGAAACAGGTATAGTATTTGGTCGGGCATAGAGAAGGCCGCGTCAACCCCTGGCGGAAATTTCTCTTCAGTTTCAAAATATTTGAGTTGACGTCTCTTTCGCACAAATTCTTCGCCAACGGTTGAAAAGTAGAATACCTTTGGGTTTACAAAACAAAACATTTTATATTTGATTTACATTTGATATAATGTTATATTGATTTACGTCATCCCCTTTGAGGACAACCATAACCGGATCGGTAATGTTTCTATTATGAAAGGCTGCGCCCCCGACATCCTCGGCCAATTCTTTGGTCTCTATATCTACAGCTTCTTTATCAAAATGATGTACTTTTTTATTGATATCCCAACCAATGTATCGTATGTTATATTTGTCTGAATTTTTCACTAATACAAAAAAGGGGTCAAAAGTTGAAAATATAATAATAAAAAGCAATCGATTTTATAATACATTTGTGTGCATAATATTCTTTGAAATGACCCCTGTGTTTGCCCTCTTTAGTAGTCATAACAGCAATGGATTTATTGTGAAATTTTTCATATATTTCCTCACTTTTGCCAAATTTAGTCAACTTTCCGACACCGTTGTCTTTGACCCCTAATTGAAGAAAGAATTAAATAATTTGAAATTACTTTTCAAAACCACCTGTGAGTACATAATAGTACTGATCCTTAAAGAGTACTATTTGCGACCCATCCAGGTTAGAGTCGGCCGAATCTATTCGTGGGTTTTGACACAATTCCTTAAAATGCTGTTCAGTATAGACAATACTGTCCTTCATATGTCTTTCTTTGACCGGCTTTTCAGTGAAAATCTTTTTACGGCCCCTATAGTGGTTGCGCTCTAAAGGCATCTCTTTTATATACCCCTCATATAATGGTTTACCCCCTTTCCAGTTCCACACTTTAAACTTATGTCTTTTAAATTGAACTAATTCTGCCTTTTGTTTGCCTTCTGTTGAAAGAGAATCACAAAAATGAATACAAAAATACATATAAAACTGAACTCATATTTGAGACCATTTTCTATTAGAAACAATGCATCGCTTTTTAGCTCAAAGTCTGTCCATATTTTGTTCGCATCCATGCCTTTAGTCATATTACACTTGGAAGGACTGGCCTTCGGGTTAGTGGGCAAGTTATGTAGGAGCCAGACATCTTTGCCCCTGAACAGCCAGGCCGTCCTGTTGTCTGGCGCTAATAGCGAGTGATCTAACAATGGATTGTTGCACAAGTCGTCCACTTCTGGCGGATAAAAGCGTAGATTACATCCCATTAGTTCCCGAAGATCTTCACCCTCTGGACACTGGAATGCAATATATAGTTCATAAAATGAACAATGTCAATTTGTGGCCTCACATAATCGGGTGGATCTAATCCAATACCGGACACATTTAGTGGTCGACGACAGTAGGCGTCCTCACGAATGAAATAATACAGACCTTCTGGACCTGAGTTATGCCAAAAGCATTAGGTGCTATTCAATGATTATTTGCTAATAAACAAACCCCTGAATATAGCTGTGATATCAGGGGGCAATTTCTTCCCATTGTTCCTAATGGTCACCATTTCGTTAAGGAATTTAAAACTTTTGCCAATTTTTTCGAAATAATAGACCTTTTGAAAAGAATTTGTGAAAAACAACAAAACCTTAACCCTGTGTAACACCTCTTCACCCCTGGGTCTCATGAAATGCACTCTTTTATCATTACTCAATTGCACGACATAGCCATACGCCCCGTCCTTATTGGACGGGTAGATATCATTCATATTAGTCGGATATTCGCCATCGGATTCCGTGGTCACATCCATCAGTTCCAATGGATCCAACTGTTCGTCCGGTGTCTCATAACTAGTCTCGCCTTAAGAGTTAAATATAAGAATTGTTTTTTGCAAACAATTTATATATGAGTTATTATACCCTAAATAATGGTTCAGAAAAAGTGATTATAATTTTAGTGAAAATGTTATTAGAAGTCATTCAATAAGTACGTACACATGCCCTTCCCTCCCCCAAATAGTGTCAAAGGAAGGATCGGTATAATATTAATACTAAAATAATTGTTCATTTGTTTAAACTTCAATACAATTAACTTATATTTAATTTATATTTAAAAAACAATTCAATAAATATTTAATTTGTTTTCATTTTCAATATATTCGTTGAATTCAAAGAATTTGATAAAATATTAACATTTTCTAAAATTAAGAATTTTTCAAACCCTTTAAATTCGTAAACACATACACCTTTCTCCAGACCCCCTCCCCTCCAAACATTCTTACGTACTAATTGAATGCCCCTTAGGTTTCATGATTACATTGGTTTGTCTGGAACTGGAGTTACCCTTCTCTTCCTGTAAATAGAAAATGTATTTCCACTCATAAATGGACAGACATTATGGCAGTCATATATTTTTAAGGAGTTCAGAAGACAGGGAAAAGACTGTTCAATGAAATGAAAATCTAATCAATTGTTAAATTCATTGGTTTTGAAAACACTAAAACATATAAGAATTGATTCATACATAAAATCAATGATAATTTACCACATAATCGGATATTAATTCATAAGTCTTTCCGCCGTCAAAAGACTTATTAGTCTGGACTAAGACATAGGAAGACCCGTCTCCTACAATCCGTAGACTTCTATCCCCTTCTCCCATATCTGACGAATGAGTACTCACTTTATGGTCATCTCTGTCGAAGTAGAGCTGATATTGTCGTCGAAGGTTTTGCATAAACGATATGGAAGTGTCGAGGATTATACCAAATATGCCTTTCCGACATTCAATGGGATATACATTAACTGAAAAGACCAAAAACAATATAAGAATGCATTTAATTTTCATTGTTTTGACACAAAAAACAAAGAATTTATAAAAAATAATTTCATATAAATAGTGTATTTGAATGTTTTGCTTCCATATTAGACATGCATTGAATTGAATCAATACATGATATGTAAAGTAATTCAAAACCAATTCTTTTATATATTTCATTAAATTATCATTTTTTAATCAATCATTTTTTGTTGTCTTCCAGTCCTTCTGTGGTCAGAGCAGTCAATTATGAAATAATAAATCATTTCAATCAATGGAAGCACTCTTTGGTGTTTTTGCATATAATTCCTCTTCGATTAAATGATAAATTCTTGGAAAAAATTCTTGAAAATTTTTTTTAAAATAAATTCCTAAAAACTATTTTTTTTTGGTAATAATTGTGGTAATAATAGTTCACTTCATTTGATCAAAAATTGTGATAAAACATTCAAAAGTCAGTAAAGAATTTTGTTTTATTGAAATAATAATAATATTTACAATTAATTCGTTAATATTTAGAATGACCCAGTGGTGTACTACCAGTGCCTTTCATTGTGCAGAATATAATACATAAAAACAATAAAACGAAAATCGTTTTCATAATTGTTTTTCTCAATTAATATATTCTTTTGTCGTCAATAATTTTATAAAGAATTGGACAAAATATATGTAATATAAAAATATATGTAATATAAAAATATATGTAATATATCAATGCTTTCCTTATGTTTTCAAACATTGATTAAACTTAAAACAAATTTATATTAAAAACGTAAAACATATGCAAAAAATTATTTATTAAATTCAATTTAAATGATATTCTGTTGACCTTTCACTCCATTGTCATTCCATTGCATTCATCACAAAAATCATATAAAAATTTAATTATTATTTGCTATAAAATTAATATAAAATTTATTTATTTATTAATTAAATGTCAAATATTTCTAATTATTATAATATATGACAAATATGTGTTCCTTTGGGTCCGAAGTTATGCAAACGCTTTGGTATCACTGGCCAGTCCTACACATTCACACAATGGTAGGAAGCCTTTACTACAATAGCCGGTTCTGTTCTATAAAGGGGTTATCAATCAGTTCAAGTCATCTATCATAACACCCTTACCCCTTTGATCTTGCAGAATCTATTGCAGACTAACGGACTACAAGCTTTGTTACCGTCGATGCTCTTCATTGAACACAATATTATGCATAAAACAAATAAAACAAAAATTGTTTTCATATTTGTTAACAATTTTTATACTTTTGTCGTATGTTTTGAACTCAAAATCTTTTCTAATATTTAATATAATATATAAAATATTTTACAAAAAATATATTTTACTTTTTAATCAATATTTTCCTTATGTTTTCAAACAAAAAAATTGTATTAAAATTGTGAAACATATTAAAAATTATTAATTATTTGATATCTTTTTACAAATATATAATTTTTAATATTAATGAGGTATAATTGAGTTGACCTTTCACTTCAATATCACTCATTCACCACCTATTAATAACTTGATTTTATTCATTGAAAGAAAACATATTTCATTGAATTATTGTTAAAAATATTTATTAAAAAATATTTTCAAAAACAATTGTTTTAAAACCAAATCTTCGGGTGCGATGAAATGCCTTATCTTGAATGTGCCTTATCTTCGTCCTTCCAGTCCCCAAAGCACTTGCACACGAGGTTAGCCTTAAGGAATTCTCTGCAAAAGCCACCCTTGTTCTGTAGATGAACCAAGATTACATTATTGTTTAGCACAACAATTCATACATTATATCCTCTTTTAGTGTATTGAAAAAGCATTGAATTGTTGGACACAAAACGGTTTAGAATTGAAATTCAATTATTATTTACTGAATGTTTAGCTAAGAATACAATCGGTTATTAGCGGATGGTATGAGCTATTGAAGAGGATAGAATTTATGCCCATATCATAACCCTTACCCCCTTAAGCCAACACAGTTTATTGCAAGCCTTCTCATGGCATGTAACCGATCGTTTGTCTCGGATCAGTTCAACAGTTTCGACCAATGGTGAACTGTAGACGCCTTTCATTGTATACAATATTATACACAAAACAAATAAAACAAAAATTGTTTTCATTTTGGTTTATAAAACAAATGAATTCAAAGATATTTTAATATAAAAAACGATTTTGAAAAATATGTTTCGTTTTTCATAAACCAATGATTTCCTTATGTTTTCAGACATTGATTAGAATTTTGAACGAAATTTAATGTAAAAACATATGGAAATAGAAATAAATTCATGAATTATTTCTTCAATTTATAGTAAGATTCCATTTTGGGTGACCTTTCACACTGTCAGACATATGTCTGTATATTATTTGCAATTTTTATTACAAAACATTAAACAAAAACTTATTAATAAATAAAATACAAAACAATATAAACATTTATGATCAAGGTTCTTCTGTGCCAAAGCACTTGCATATGAGGCTTGCCTTGGTACAGTAGCCCCCCTTAAAGCCATCCTAATGTGAGGCAAACAACCATGGTCATTGCAAAGACAATTTCATTGTCATATATAGCCCCTTACTATTTTGCAGGTGCCATTACAGGCGTCGTCAATGCATGTGATCACTCGCTTGTGTCGCACGAGTCCAGCCCTCACATTAACCACTGCCGAACTGACCGTTCCTTTCATTGAATGACAGACAAAACAGAATAATATTAAACACAAAATCATTTTCATATTTATTTCGTTTTTAAGGCGAAAATTTTAATTTATATTCACGGTGTATATACCCCTGAACTCAGGGTCTATTTGAATATTATATGGAATATTGAAAGTAAAAAATGTTTTAAACTATATATCAATAAAAGTAATGTTGTATTGAATTCAAAACATATGGAAAACAATTATTCAATTAATTATTTTATTATATAATATAAGCCATAAATCGTATATCGGTTGACCTTTCACTGTTAGGTCAACAGAGAAGACATGACTTTCGTATGATTAATGGCTTAAAGAGTTGTCTAATTATTAAAAACATTTATCTCAACATTTGAACAGTTGTTTTGAGTCAAACCATTTATGGCACTAAAAATATACAAAAATTTATAAATTGTATGAATTTTAATGACTTTTATCAATACTCACACAATTAGTTTTGATGTCATTGCACATCCATTTCCTTAGACAATATACCTTTCCTTTAAACAAATATATATTATCCATATTAACGAGAATGGCAGCCGTTATACCCTTTGGCCACTTGTGCTCATTTTCACTCAATTCTTCACTGTTGGTCACATTCAAACCCTTGCCATTAGTTGTCATATAATAGACCTTAAAATCAATTCATTTTATAATACATTCAAACGTTTTCTCAAATAATTACAGAGTTGTCATCAAAAGCGATGGCCATTGGGTTGAGAACATCCGAGTTATGGAAGATTGCATTCAATTTCTTGAACTCTTTATCCTTTTCGATAGCGATGCCATCCCTTCCCCATCGCGTATATGTGCCGTCTTTAAACGAAAACATATCACCTCTCAAATGAGCCCCTTCTTGAACGATGAAAAGGGTGTCGGCATTCGGTTGAAAGCCTTTCCATTTGTCTGTGATGACAGAACCGGACGATACGACTGGTTTGTCGGGAAAGCCATTGAATGTCCAATATTTATCTCTTCTAAACACAATGGTTTGCAATCCATTCAATGATTTTGTTATACCATTGATAGTAAGGTCTGAACAAAACTCTTCTAAGTCTTCGTTGACATCAATTTTGGAATAATATTTGACGACACTATAAGGGGGCGGATATTCGCCATAACAGCCCAAGAATATTCTCGTGTCTAACCATATGTCGCACTAATAGTTGTGAGAGTGAAAGGGAAGGCATAAAGAGGTTTGTGTCAAAGGTTTGTCTCACATAAGAGTCCTTTGACTTTGATTCGTAAGTGAGTTCTCGAACGCAATACTTATTATGTCTAAACATATACACAAATCCGTTTGGCATAGAAAAGGCTGCCGTAATATTAGGGGGAAATCTCTCCACACTTTTATCATAAGTGGTTTGTTTGACTTTAATGAATGTCTTTCTGTTTGTTCTGTAATAATAGACCTGAAATAAAACCATTCAATCGTTCTCTCAATTAGTAAAAGCACACAAAAATGGATGCATTTCTTCATTAAAATACTTGCTTTCCTTTAAGACCAATGAGTAATGGATTTTCAATATCTCTGTTGTGAAAAACAGCGGAAAATCCCTTTTCGGGTAAATTACTTAAGACTTGCTTTTTGAAGACATTCAAGTGCTTGAGTCGAGTGAATCCACTCGGAGTCCAACCAGACGTCTGTGGGCTGTCATAAAAGGCAAATATGTGTCCTCTCATTTGGCCCTCTTTTATGGTAACCATTTCTGTGAATCCATTTGAGTCAAAATTGGGTAAAAGTTTTTTTGTGACCCCACTGGCCATTAGAGTACCCGAACCGAACCGAAGGTCTGGTATATACATATATGAGTCAATTGATTGTGAAATGATTGTTCAAAACTGACTTTCCATAACATAGAATCTATGGTCTTTGTGGACAATGATCTCAGATCCGTCTAAACTGGAATCAACTGAAGAAAACACCGGATCCTCACAAAGGGCTCTAAATTCTGGATTTCTATAAACTATTGTTTTATTTGTTTTTTTCTTAACTCTTGTCTTTTCAGTGATCTCTTCTTCTATAATAACTTCTGGTCGGTCTGACACCTCGTCCTCTGAAGGGGATGTCTATTAGTTTAGAGATTTTAATGAGTTTTGGTTTTATATAACTGTTGACTATAATCAACAATAACTGTAATACCCCTTAATATGTAATGTTTTGAGAAATGTTAAAAACTATACGATTTTATGATTTAATTGTGTAAACAGTAAATGAAACTTCAATTTAGGTATATTTTGTGACATATAAGGAACGGTAGTTTTTCACAATTGTATTTCTATTCTCATAAAAAATGTCAACAAATGTAATGAAATTAAAAAATTTTAAACATTTCTCAAAACGACTTTTTAGTAAATATTGAGAAAAATGTTTAAATATATAAAAATACTTCATATGAATGATTGGGATCTTCAGAGACATTAGATTTTTCAGAACTGATCCACTCTTTCATACTATTAGCCATAACTACAAACGATTTCCTCGAAAGACGTCTTTTGAATAACCAGTTCATTACTAGCGCCGGAATCGGGACGTATTCTTCTGTAGTGGTCTCTCTCTTAAGTACACAACAATTGGTACCTTTGAATAACACTAGAACACAACTATTGATACCTTTCTCCTATTGTTGTATTGACTCTGAATTGGAAAACAATTGTAAAATAAATAATGAATTCAATCAATCAACTAATCATTACTTCTTCGGAATTCACTTTCCTATCAGTTCTCTGCCATTCGTCGTCTAAACTCAAATTCAAATGAAGCGAATCTAATGAAAGATCGCTATTATATTCCGGATCATTGTCTGGTAATTGCAATTGATGTGAATATGTGACAAATAATTGTAAGACAAGAATAGAGAATATTATCGAATAAATTGTTCGTAAATTTTGTGATTCATTCATAACTTGTTATTGAGTTTGCATTGAATTGAATGTGAAAATGAAGTAAACATTTGAAGACATATTTGAATAACGACTCAATCAATGTGTTTGAGTCAATTCAATGGCTTTCAATTACAGTATATTTCATTCGTTAGTGAACTTCGATTCAAATAAAAAACATTTCAAACAATTTCATGTTTTGTATTCTCAACGAAAATCACTGAAACACCGGTGCTTAAGGTCAGGGACATTACACTAAGTCAAACACCACAATAGGCTTACATATGCGAACAAAACAATAAATAAATGGTTTTATGTTTAGAAAAGTATTTAAAAATGTTTTTATTATTCTTTGATTACAATTTAATTCTCAAATCTATTATAAATTGATTACAAATACAAATGTCATTCAATTACTCAGAAAAATGCAATTCAGATATAATTTTGAAAAATTTCTATACATTTTGTAACTCATGTCATATATTAGTGAAATATAAGTTTACAATCAGTTTATTATTAATTATATTTGGCATTAATTTTTGATTCAAAATACTTTTCACTACAAATACTTACAATTAATGTATGTCTAAAAACTAGAGCAAAGAATGTACAAAAAACCTCTGATTGTGTTCATCGGAAGTGATTTTGTTTTTTTTTTGTGACACAGGAATGAAAAGAAAACACACAGTATTTGAGTATATATTTTGAGGACAAAAATTGTTATTTTAGTTATCATACGATTTGTTATAAAATATAAGTTAATTAATTGTCGCGAATATGAGTCTCAATAATAAATGTTTTATACATTAAACGAATAAAAACTTTATCTTTACTACAAATGTCTGCAAATCATTGTATAAATGCCTAAAGTTTGGGCAAATGTGAAATCAATTAATAACTCAATTAATAACTCAATCAAAAAATTCAATAAAAACTATTTTGAATGAGGTTTTGGTGTTTAAGATATGAACTACGAATAGAGAGAAAAATGTTATGAAATTTTATATTCGTTATGCAAATCACAGATTCCTATAATTGTTATAAAAAATTATTCAAAAGTATAAATAATTTAAAATAAGTTATAAATATTAAGAAAAAGTAAAGTAAATCTAAATTGAATTCACTTTTGTGTCTAAAGTTTGTGCTTTGTTTCAAATTTATTTGTGCAATAAATTCAATCAAAACAAAAAAATCATTTCTTTTTTAAGCGAAAATCTAATAAAAAAGAGTAAAAAATAATAAATAGTTTTTACAAGTAATGAAAATTAGTTTAAAATATATATAAATAGCAATTGTTTTCATACATTCAGATGAAAGTAAAATTCATTCACTTATTGTCTTCACTAAAGAATTAAAAATTTGAATAATTTCTAAAATTTGTTTTTACAGAAAATCGCAAAAATTGTTTTACTTTTTAAATGACAACGATTTCAAAAGTTTCATTGGTCTGAGTCGGGAACGGGTCAGTCGTCCGACGGCTAACTGTTTGAGACTTCGAGTGAAGTTCAATCTAATTGACTGTTCTTTGGATATGAGAGGACGGGTCCAAAGGGAAGACCTCAAGTGTTTAGACGGTGGCGAATAGTCGGACGAACAGGACTTACGTTTGATCGAACTTCTTGGCGGAAGTGTTACTCGAAGTCTTCCATTCGAGACATTGTTATCGATATTAATTCGCCGCAAAAGTTGATTATGTCTTAGGATTGCATTCTTCTTATGATGACATCTAATCGTTGTCTCACTTTTCATAATTTTATTGCTTTCAATCAAACTCTTCGACTGCTTTTGTAGACTATAGTCAGAAGACTTGGAACTATTACTGCAATTAGTCTTCAAAGCACCAAAAATGCATAACTTGTTGTCGCCATTGACTGAAGAAGTCCTGTCTTTGAGGGACAGGAGGGGCGAGACATCGGCTGTCGAGGACAAGTGATTGTCTGCAAAACTCAAAGGCAGTGAAGTTCGGGGTTTAATGGAAGTCATTTGGAAATTATTTTGCGACCAATAATTATCATTAGGACTGAGAAAGAGATCCGTGGAATCACTGGTAATACTCGGAGTCAAACTCTGCGACTGATGTCTAATAAAACCCGTTTTGCTATAAATGTAATTATTTAATGAAGTGTTGCTTTCGATCACTTTATTGAGATTAGCCAACGATGACTCGCCTTCTGTTGAGTAACTGTTCTCTTCACCACTGATGGACAGTGTGTTGAACTCATTGGAATTGACGCTTAGATTCTTTGGATCGATTACGAGATATAATTCCCATTCATTATGCGATAGATTGACCAGAGATGGAAGCGATGCATATTCTTCTTCGGTTAGTTCGTCGGCTGCACTGATAGCTATGGGTGTCGGTGGCGATGCAGTGCCGCTGTCTCGCGAAGACTCATTACTATGACTGTCGTTATCATCGATTGGGCAAAAGTTTCGCTGAATTGTGTCAATAGAGTCCAAACTTGAAAACGATTCAGTCTTTTGTAAATTATTATCAATTGATTCAAAATTTGGCGAACAGTTTAGTAATGGCGTCAATACAACAGTGCTCTCATTGGCGTCACTTTTAGAAACAGATGAACTGTTTTGAGATAATTCGTTTGAAATGGAAGTGTCTTTAGTTTCAGGAACTGTAGGTTCGTTTAGGGATGTGTTGAGAGCTTCGAATAAAAGGAATATTTTATTAAAATGAAAACTCAAATAAAAATCATAAGAAATACCACTAATTTTAGGCTTTGAGACAACAGAAGAATTGGAGGACTTGTTATCATTGTAATACTGGCCCAGAAAAGTGCGGTCGAAGAAGTCCATTCCGTCCAATACCTCGTCATAGCCATCATCGCTATCATCCTCTTCACTGTCACTGAACAAAGAACTCATTGGAATATTTTGGTTCGTCTTTGAAAGACTGATTCCCTGATTGTCTTCGAGCATAACGGCTAATACAGTGGTGTTGTCGGCCCTAAACCTCGACTGATACCAACGGTTCAGACAGAAGTGGATCAATGCTCTCGACGGACTCAATCGTATGCTTCCGGTGCCAAACACTGCCTCTAACAGTTCAGGGCTGTACTGATCCTCTTCCACCTCTTGAATGACTTTGACGGCCGTCTGAGTTGTCATCATATTCCAGAGGCCATCGCTGGCCAGTAGTAAACACATGTCGTTGCCATCGATTGGTATACATTTGACATCAGGTTCGGGAGAAACGATGAAAGTGTTGAGCTCTGAGTTGAATGACCACAAGTCACCCAAAGATCGCGCCACCGCTAAGAACGGGATTTGATCGAAGCTCGTACTCCGTCTGACCGGCCCCTTGTGTCCCAACTTAGGTCTGTTCCAAACAACTCGATCGACACCAGACTTGTTCATCACTTGACCCCCGGCCGCCTCAATCCGTCGCTTCTCTCGCGGAGATTCTGGTTTGTGATCGCGAGTCAACGAACTGGACATCCATTTGCCGGTCGCCTCATGTTTTCGGCCCAACACTATTCGAGAGTCCCCGACATGTCCGGTATAGTACTTTCCATTCATTATGAACACAACCGAAGCCGTGGTGCCAGAAGTGGATGGAAGACCAGAAGCAGTCTTTGGCCAATTCACTGGTCATACATAAAGCCATTAAATGACATTCAATATAAAAAATATCATAACTTCTAATGAATGCAAAGAGAGATAAGAAAGTGAATCAAGTTTTGAAACAATGTGTAAAACAATTACAAATACAATGAAATCATATATAAAAGAGTGAATCGATTGTCAAACTCTTGATTAAAATTGTTTTATTCTTAAGAAGAATTCAATCAAAAACTTGTTTTCTTGCAATCAATGGAATATAGCATTAATAATGAAAAATGACTCAAATGTAAATCAAAAGCAATTCTCTATTGAATTAGTCACTCATGTGTTATAAATAACTTATTGCCAGAAAGACATCATTAGGACTGAAATCAAAATATCGGAAATTTTTCAAAATTGTTACAAAGGGTATGAATTGGAAGAAATTGTTTCATAATTTCTAAACTAATCTCAAATTACTTCAACTTTTCGTCCGAAAGAGTAAAATGTAATTAAGAAAACAATTTCAAATGAAATCAATTTTTGTGTCAAAGATGAAACAAATGAAATATTTGTTGAATATTTTGAAAGCATTTCTTTTATTTGAAAATATGTTTGAATATAAGAAAAATAATATAATATTTGAAGCAATTGAGGAGAAAATGAAAACCTATTGAAGAATTTGAACCAAACTTGAAAAACGTGTTCATAAAGGGGTCAATACTTTCCTTTTGAAAACGGGAATGGGAGGGAAAGGGGGCTATGAAGAGAGCGAAGGATTAAACAAAAGAAATATTCGAAGAAATAAAATACAAACAAAAAATTGTTAAAAAACTAATCAATTGATTGATATTAAGTGACATTCAATACAAAGAAAATTCAAATAAAAAAAATTTCTCAAATGAATACAAAATGACAAAAGAGTCGATGAATGAGACAATGATCTCATCTTGGATTCAAACAAACAAATGAAACACTAATTAATCGATAAAAACTTGTCATTAAATATGAGATAATTGTCTGAATGGAAAGACATGAAAAGTGTCAGTGAATATACAGATAATACAATCGTTATATCGATTGAAAAGCCCTTCAATTGTTGCGTGTATTCAGTATTAAATGAAATGCAATTCAAGACAAAAGTTTATGAGATATTAAATGGTATAATAATATCAATAATAAAAGCATTGAATGAATGCGAGAATCGATTGGTTCGTTGCACTCATAGCCGTCGAGTGGAGAGCACAGGGAGTCTCGGGCTGAGAGTGAGAGCACAGGCAGCTTAAACACCAACTCAATTACATAAGTGTCTCCACAGTAACGAACTTAAAGGCATTTAAAAAACTGTATTCAAAGACTTAAATGAATATATGAAACAATTTAATTGTGTTAACTGTTATGCTTAACAACAATACAGATAACACTCTATGAATATTACATTAAAACAGAGGAAAGTTTTGTTTTAAACTCGCATTCACTCTATTGTTGAACATTTGCTATACTAAACACATTGGATAACATGTGAAGCATTTGAACAAAACATTGCCATAAAGTGTAAGGAAAGGCGTTATTTAATAGTTATGTAATGAAACCTAATTTGAAAAATCAATCAATACTTTAACCACTTATTCATATTATGGAAATTTTATTCAAAAATAACCAATAGTTTTGAAATTAAATATTTATTATAACTTTATATCACTTTTCATACGAAATACAAACTATTGTTTGAGAACTCAATCATAAATAGAGTGAAACAAAAGACTAATTAATAGTCATTTTTGTCAATGAAATGCATTTTCTTTAATAAATTCAATAAACTGTTTAATAGTTTCGTTAAAACACATAAATTCAGATCAAATGAGGGGTAAAAGTGAAGCAAAAGTACGCCACAAATGAGCGCCAAATTCAGAAAAAGCCAAACAAAAAACGTGTCAAAAGATATCAATGAAATCAAAGACAAAAAATTGTTGAAAAATAGGATTTTCACAAAAATTATTGAAAAATGAAATAAAAAAATCAATTTTTATGTCAAAACAAAGAAAAGTTTTGAGGAAAAATTTTTTCCAACAAATGTGACAAAAGGGGCAAAAATGATAGGTTTGTTGTCATAGAAATGGACAACAAAGAGGTGTCGATGACTGAGATAAAGACAACACAAACGTATGGATCAAATGATGGCAATCACTCACAGACTTCTTTACGCATATCGTAATGTGTTTGAATGAATCCCTTCTTAATGGCGTTGAGGACGTCCTCATCTGATCCGCGGTCAGACCAGAAGCCTCGCTGACGGATAATGTTGTGACACAAGTGGTTCTTCGCGTACTTCGCGGCCACATCGCCTCCATGTCCGTCAAAGATGGCTAAATAGATGTATTGCAACTCATGGCTGGCATTGAACTGGTATTTGAGGTCATAGTTGTCTTCCATGTACTTCCGGCCCCCCTGTGAACAGCTGGCGTACACCCGGACCCCCACCGGAACCGATCGGCGCTCATCGACCACATCGACGACCACTCCATCATTTGTGGACATTATTTGTGTTAACAAATATTTAGCACAAAATTTGAACCAAAAATATATTTAAATATAAATTATTTAATCAATTGTTTTACAAATGTATTCATCAAAGCGTTGACACGAATGACATTATCGTTGTTTTCAATGACTAATGAATTTTGAAATTAATTTAAAAACAATTCATTTAACGAAACCATTGTTTTGAGTGTGAATTTGGCGCACAATTGGGTTCACAGTATTCGACGCCATATTTATTACTGACACGAGATTTTTGGATCAACTCTGAGATCGCCTTTTGTTCGATACATAAGCAGTCATTTCATTGGCTATTAATGTTTCATTCATTCCATTCAATACAACGCTCTCTGCGATTGGCCTAACGTTTTGCCGCTAATTATGTCCACACGATTTGCCGCCACTCTATTGGATGGCATTCCTATGACTCACAGACGAGTCCATTGTTGGCCAATCGGGCATTCAATTCATGGGTGAGTTCTATTGTAATGCTTTGTGTTGTCAATATTGAGTGACATCTATTGAGTGTATATTTTATTGAACAAAACTTTTTCAAACTTTCTGTACATTTATGTCTGATATGTTGTATTGAAAAGTAATTAATGAAAACATTTATTAATATATTAAAAGTATATATTTATGACTGACCTAAGGTGACCTTGCTCACAAAATTTTCCATTTTTTAAATATTTATCACTTGTTTTCATGAAATTTTGAACAATTTCTTTGCATTTTTTTACTAATATTGAATTTGTTGTCATTTTATAAATAATGAAAAACTTTTATTTCGAAAAATATTTAATTTTCAATAAATGTTTCAATAGTTTTATGAACTGATTTCGTTGTTGAGAATCCCATTCCTATTCCTATTCCTGACCCACAAAACAACTCAAATCCTATTCTGAACCTAAATCTCAACCACGAATCGAGTGCTTATAATTAGTGTCTATGCCTTCAAACTCAAGGAGAACTACATCTCATTTCAAAGGGAAGTCGACTTTTAGTTAACGACATGTTTTTCTCATCAAAAAAGATGGTTTAGTTTTATTGATGGCATTCAATGTTTATTAAACAAATTCGTTGTTTTCAACATTAATACCAATATTAAAGGCAAACAAGTGTTCAATAAGTTATCAAAACTTTTATTGTATTCGACATTAATATTGCTTTTACTGTATTTCAAGTGTTTTATGAATAGCATTGAAATCAAAGTTTTGTTTTTTGTGCATATTTTCAATGAAAAAAGTCTTATATTATTCTTAATATTATTATAATTTTATGAGATATTAATCATAACTATTTGTGATATAATAATTAAAGTGTCCAAAAAAAGGGGCGTATTGTTGCGCGTAATCGGTTTTAACAATGAATATTAAGCGCGTGTTTTAAGTAAAGAAATTAGTTTTCGGTTTTAATTAAAAAACATTTACTTAATACAAATTATTCACTAAAAAAACATAGTTTATTAAAGTAACTTAAGTTTTAGTGACTTGAGTTTTAGTGATATTCTTTGATTTTTTGACATTTTTTCAAAATTAATAAAAATAAATATCAATAAAAATATTTACATTAAAATCGAAACAAAAAATTCTTAATATTCTTAATTAAAACCGAAAACTAATTTCTTTACTTAAAACACGCGCTTAATATTCATTGTTAAAACCGATTACGCGCAACAATACGCCCCTTTTTTTGGACACTTTAATAATAATCTGTTTTCATATATTGACCGAAGAAATGGAAAACACACCAAATGTTGACAATTGTTCACATTTTTCAACATTTATGTCAAAAATGACCATTAATTTTGATAATGAAAACTCAAAAACTCGTCTCTATTTTCTATCATTGATATTGTCATTGAGTTTGTTGTCATTGCTATTGCTATGTCTTATGCCATACAACCAAACGATGGCCAAAAGTGAGGATCAATTGCTGGAGAGACGTATCATTCAAGTGATATGTGTCTCAATGTTAGCCATCGGTGGTCTGGCACTGATAGCCCTATTCGCCAAACATAACACTATAAACAATACAATACTGATGTTTTTGGTGGGCATCGGCTCCGGGTGTTTGTGTGCCATCACTTTCACGATGATATTCGTGAATATATTCTTAACTTTGTTTGATATAATTCGAGGAAAGTTTAGACTAAATGTTATGGAAATCATTGCAATTAATGTACTAATGATTGGCATATCTCTCATGTCATATGCAATCACATCATTGGCCAGAGATTTGTATTTAAATTATATTGAAAATGAAAAAACTTCTCAAACAAATCAAGTTAATTGCGATGTCAGTAATACCGGGGTTACTCTCGAGCACACTTTCGGTGATAATAATGCAAACATTGGCCATAAATCCCCTAAAACAGGGACTTATAATTTGTATTAAAAGAATGGTTTTTAATATAAATTATGATTAAAATTATTAAACAATTTTGTAGTAATTTTTTGTTTTAAGACAATTAGAATTATGTATTAAAATAACAATTATTTTTACAATTTAATTATTTTTGTTCATTAAATATACTGTTTATCACATGAATAAAAGTCTCGATTATATACTAAAACCAATTTAATTCATTTCAAACAAAACTTTATTAAATTTTTTCATAAACTATAAAATTTTTAATAATAAATATATCTTTAAACGTCTGGTCTATTGTTATGTAAGGGGACAGTTGTATAGTATTGGTAGCTATAGAGAGGGTGACCGTAAGGGCCGACTTGTCCTATCATTTGTTGGTTGGCAGCGGACAGGCATTTGGCGTTGTGTCGGGAGTGTTGTAATTGACGCCAATCTCTGACCATAACTGCAAAACACAACGACTCGATCGACAACAACAGCAATACAATGGTTCGCAATATTATAAGACCAGGACTTGTGAGGACTCGAGAGTACATGAAGAGAATTAAATAGAATATTACCACCACTGAGAAGATCATCATCGATGGGATGTGCTCTTTGATGACAGCCAGCAATCCTATGACGAACACTATTAGACCGACCTTAAGATGAAAAGAGTTATTGTTATTAAGTGGTGAACAGAAAGTGTTAACCAATGGAAAGGTATGAATACCAGAGATATTATTCCTAAACTAACAAATAATTTCTCTTTGGCTTTGGTTTCGGCGACTATTAGCACAATTGTAGCCATTGTCAGCAATATCACCAATGCTGTGATCAATGAGTACTTCACAAAAAGGAAACATTTTGTCCGCGGAATCACTTCTGACCTAATCTGGTATTGAACTGAAGTTTGCATTGCTTTCAATACAACAATATTTGCAATAAATATCAAATAAATCACAAAAAGTGTTATTCATTAACTTATGTCAAATACAAAGACTTTTTGTGACAATTGTGTGAAGAGATGAAAGAATATATCATTTGTTAGACATAAGACGTCTTGTAATGAATGCTATTTTCGTATTCATTAGCTTTTGATCCAAATATAACTTTTTAAGGAATCATATCTTTGTTACTATTTTTTACACAAATCTCTCTCTCTCTCTCTCTCTCTCTCTCTCTCTCTCTCTCTCT
>JAQIXR010000447.1:0-27679 GCA_034700825.1 Quadroppia sp. Gr-Ori-00064 | reverse complement strand
TTGAAAACACTTTCACTTCAGATCAGATCAGACCAAAAGAAGAAGAAAATAATGAAAAGAAATTTCAAACATTAATAATGTTTTTTAAGAATATTTTATCAAAAAAATTATATATTTTTTTGCAATGAAATCGATTAAAAATTAAAATTATTTTCATTTATTTAAACAATATTTGCATTCATTCAATGAGTTCCCAATTATTCTCAATGTCTGTATTGAAGACATATTCTGTGATAAGAATCCAAAGCATCGATTGGTTTGAAGTAAAACTTTTGTCTTAAATGACATGTCTTTTGTCTTGTGGTATATAATGATAGCATTGAAAAATCTCTTCTTTGTCTCAATTAAGAAATGAATGTCTTATTCAATCAAAGATAATAATAGGCTTTTGTCTGCCATTGTTTCGCTGTCTAAAGACGATCCTTAAGACAATGGTTTGGTCTAAACCTCTCAATCAATGCCCTAATCAAAGCCTTTGGTTCACAAATGAATAACGTTTTGCATTGCATTCAAAACACATTGTCTTTTGATAAACAAATTGCAAAAACTTTTTCATTTGTTTTGAATTTCAATTCAATTGTCGATAATATGATTAAAATTGTGGTTAAGTTTATGAACAATAGATACCATTATCTTAGGAATCGGTGGCATCGGAAGTGGTTGCCTATGCTATGGCCGAAGAGTCCACTTAACCTTCCCTTCAAGTGTCGTCGATATCCACCAGAACTTACGGAACAATTTCTCGCCCAAAGAAGTCTTGTTTGGGATCAAAAGGTCGACAAAAACTTATACATCCATTCATACCGTCATCTCATTGTCGACAAGTCTTGGGAAGAAGTGGTTCAGAATATCTTAAATTATTACAATTCACAGATACTTTGGAACCGATTCATGCCATCGACGATCACTCCCGAAGACATGAAGTATATGATCAACAATTTGAGTCATTGGCGTTGGAAGCGATACGTGGATTATCTCTTCGTACATGAGTTCGACTGTTGGCGAACCGCGAAGAATACGGAAGAGTTGAAAGCGATTAACAGAGAGAAAGAGAAGCAAAGAATGGATCAAATCAAACAAATCGGTTGTTTTGACGCCGAAGACAACATTCAATACGGCTTTTGGAGGAACTCATTGTTCACAAGAGATTTCAACCGATCGCTGAAGAAGTGCTCATTCCATAGACTGAGAACAGCGACACTTTTTGGCCAACCATTGGTTATCGACTGTTGTTTTGACGAAGAGATGCAAGAATATGAGATCCAATCCGTGGGCAGACAATTGTCTCGTATATATCAATACAATCGCAAACAAACCGCAGATCCGTTTGATATTCACTTCTGTAATTGTGATGATAACTCACGAGTGATGAAGACGTTTAAGAAGTATTTGTCGCCAATCGATGACTTCGACAAATATTATCTGAACTTTCATTCGCAAAGTTATTTACAACTCTTTCCCGACCAAAGACTTGTCTATTTATCTCCCGACGCGAGAGATATAATGACAGACTTCGAGCCGAATGCCATTTACATATTGGGGGCTTTGGTGGGAAAGACGTGTAGTTCCCCACTGACCAAAATGAAGGCCATAGATGAGGGCTTAGAGTGTTATAGACTACCGATCCATAGATATGTGAAACTGAATCCAATGGTTAAGAAAACTCTTGCTTTTGATTCATGTTTTAAGATAATGGCAAACTTGAAAGTACATAACAATTGGGAACTGGCGTTAAATGAAGGCATAATGGATAACAAACTCAAATCAAAAGAAATCGATTAAAAAATATATTCAAAAGTCATTAATTTTTTAAATAATTTTTTTATTGTAATTAAATTAATGTAAAATATAATTAAAATAAAATTTTTGTCATATTTTGAATGCAATTAAAGTTGACTTTCATTTCAAACACTTAGTAATAGTTTATTTAAATCATGGCTTTTATGGGACAACCATTTCCTCATTCATTGATTATAAACATATTTATTGTATTTAATAATAAGTTATGTTTTGATTAAATCATTGAATCACACAAAAAATGACTGAATTTTATTCTTTGTCTCAAATTATTAGTGAAATGATTTATACGCGAAAAGTAAGCCTTTATTCGATGTAATGCTAATAAAAATGACTTTTTTTGCACAAACTATAGACAAGACCTAAGGCTTATCGAAGGTTCACTTCTCTCCTGATTAGCCATCGAAAGGAAGATGTGATTAATTTTGTGATGAATGCAATCATATCCTGTTTTCTGCCAAATACACCACCAGAAGAACAGCTGATATTCTTAAGCCCGGACACCGTTTCCTCATTCTTTGTGAACCTCTGTCACGAATATCCATGGATTATAGAACAGGAGTTGAATCACACCATAGCTGAGAAGAGATATCGAATGGCATTGATCTTCAGATCATTATTTGCTCTCAAGAAGTCTTTGCCGACACTTAATATCTGTAGAGAGCTATTCAAAGAGCATATGATCGATGTTTGGCAGACATTCAGTAAACTGTTCACCGATTGTGAGCCACAGATAAGGATAGTTTGTGTCCAAACGACTGAGATCTTACTTCAGACCCAAATGGACGAAAAGATTATCTCAAATCTCATAACGAATCTCAAGAAAAGACTCAGAGATAATGAAGAAGCGATTCGTTGCGATTCAGTGATGGTTGTGAACAATAGTTCCCAATCGGAACACATTCTAAACCATTATCTAATGAAGTACTTTGTGTCTCGAATTGGGGAACAGGTGCTCGAAGTCCGTCTCGAAGTGTTGTTGAGTGTTTCAAATGTTTTTCATACCTTAAACAGAAAGTACAGCAAAAGTGAACCGCACTTCCTATACAAGTTGTCTTCGGGTTGTCTTCTCAGATATACCACAGATTATGAGAAAGAAAAGTATATTAATTGAAACAAAATATTTATTTTTCGATTAATTATATTTGCTTTTCATTTGTTCAGAGCATTCATTGAAATGTTATTTCGATATAATTTGCTTGACTTGAAAGCAGGCAACGAAACAATGGCCAAAAATCTCTTAAAGTTGGTCTGTTTTTGTGATGATTGTGGCGTCCGATCGATATCACAGCTATTCCACACTCAGCTGAAGTTAAGAACACTTTTGCTGAAAGTAATCATTTGGACCGAAAGACATGAATTCAAGATCTCTATAATGAATGCAAACCATAAAGTCTACGAAAGAGTTTTGAAGGCCTTTGAATACATCGATAATATCGATGATGTGCTGAAGAACTTCCATCTCGTACTCAAGGCCTGTGATAACAGAATAATAGAAGACATTAAAAATGTCTTTCAAAGTAAATCATTAATGAGTTGTCAACAATCGATGGAAGCGATCGAAGAGCTGTTCTCCACTGAGCAGACAGTCGTCGACGACAGGGCTCTCAAGGAATTAAAGGATGAGATGACTATCCGTTTAGGCATTGGTTTGATTGACTCGAAAGCATTAATTCAATTGTTTGGACACATGAATGACTTTGACATCACATTCGCCTCCCGTTTGGCCTCATTTGTGATACTATTATCCAAATGTTATTCCCATTATTTCAATGACGAATCTGTTGTGGAAGTGATGTTAGGTTTGCCTCAAATCATAATCTCATTGATTGCCAGCGACAGTATGTTTCCATACATGCAATGCACAGACAGTTTGAAGGAAAGGATAAAGAATTTGGTTGAATATCAATCAATTTAATGCATTTTATATTTAAATTTGTTTTTTATACTCTTTTTTTTCTTCGTTAGACTTGACTTAACATTGAATTCATTTTTCTTTTAATCGGAAACTCAAAGAATAATTAATTTATTAATATTTTTTTAAAAATCGATTTTCATATCAAAATATATGAAGAGAAAAATATATCTCTTTTTTATACATAAAATATTTAAGTTTTAATATAAATTTTGTACAAATATAAAGATGAAAAATATTAACGAATGACAACTGTTTGGCAAAAACTAAGATTTATAGTCTATTTCTTTCCTATTCCTTATCTTTCGACTCAATAGAAATATATATTTTTTCATTGTTTGCAAACATTTTTGAATTATATTCTCTGAGATTTTGTTTAAAGTTTTCTCAAATCATATTATTCTTCAATTCTTTATGACAACACTTTTTGATATAATTTCTTTCTTTTATTACATTTCTTACAGGAATTGAAGAATGAAAGGAATTTTCTTATATATAGACGAAAAAAATATAGGAATTTCTTTCATTTCAAATAAAATTTAAATCTTATTCTTATAGAATAAATACACAATTATTTCACACCTGAACCTAATTCTTGACAATTAGCAAAAATTTAATTTGTTTAATGTATTTCATAATAGATTTTCTATTTGTTTTGTTTGAGTTTTTTGTCTCTTTTTGTCTCTTGTTTTTAGCTGTAAATTGATTTTAGTCTCACTTTTGTGTTAATGTGTTGTAAGAGAAAGAGAGTAATGTTTGACGTAATGTAAGCACAAAAAAGCGAAACTCAACTAATAGTTGTTAAAGTCTTCTAATCTCAAAGGGAATGAGATATTGAATACTCATATATACAGTGCTCTACACTTTATAGACAGACATTGAAAGGAATTATTCTCTTCTCTAATACTGACAACAGAATAGATATACAGTTTTAACAGTTTTATAACACTATAGCACTGTATGTCAGTTGTGTCGGGTGTGGATTGCTGTGAATGCGCCGGCAGATTGAGGCCAATCGATAAACTGTTTATAATGCTATTTTAAGTGTGGAGTAACTGTTGCACTGGTAGTATTTGAATGGAACTGGCATTGAGTGCTGATCATTGAGTGAGGATTCTGTTGAGAATGTCTATAACATGTGTTGTTCTCCTCCAACGGAATCCAATCTAATGTCTGTACAGTGAATGCAGAGCATTATCATTAACAATATGTCGGCCATAGAGTGCCATAAAATTGATGTCTTGTATTACTGGTTCGCAATCACTCTCGGCTTCAAAGTCTCTTCAATGAGTACATTGTGAGCACAAGTAGTCATACGCTTGTAATGCATTCATTGGCCATATTCTGATCGATAGAACACATAATGATTATTATATCTGTAATAAAGGGTTTTGTGATAACAATAATAATTACATTTTCATGCCTTCCGTCGTTCGTTGCTTCCAATGCTCTTCATTCCGTTGATGGCATCCAATCATTCAGCTCCTCATCCCATGGCCAACACCTTGAGGCCAAACGGTGGCCAACGCTTGGCACCGAAAACTATCCGATTGCGGCCAAAATCACGTCCGATTCGGTAGGAAAGGGATCCTGTAGTACCAAAAGTGAATGTTCACATCATAGTTATTGCGACTCTCAGACCCATCGGTGCAAATGTAACAGCGATTACATAAATGTTGAGAACTTGATGAATGGCACGAAAATCAAACACTCTGTGCCGACATGCCTTCCCGTGGCCAAACTCAACGAAAAGTGCTTAAGTCATGAACAATGTTTGGTAAGGAATTCCTTCTGTATGAATGTCGACGCCCTTATGAACCTCGAGTCCACTCGCAATTTGCCTTATTATTGTAAATGCAAAGAAGGCTACCATCAGGAGGAAAGGGAGGAAGTGATTAGAATAGAAAATCAAAAAATTAATAACAATCCCGTTTGTGGTGAGTTTGTATCGATGGGCAACTCATGGATCGGCACTTTTGCCATCGTTTGCATAATGTTATTAATCGTAATCATTGGGTGTTTTGTTGGCATAATTCGGTTCCAACGCTGGAAGCAAAGGCCACTGTCCTCGACGGTGACCAGTCTGTCCGCTGACAACCGCCATACGTCACACCACATGTCGTCGAGTCCACCGCCGATGGGTTCAGTCGAGGCTGAGTTCCAAAACGATTTCATCCAAGTCTTTCCAATGCATCACTTGGAACCACTTCCAGACAAGAACACAAACCATGATTATATAAATTGAGATCAAATGGTCATCAATTCATCGCTGTATGACCTTCAACATGTACTTGGTGATGTCTTTCTTCATGTCTAATTGGATCCCATTTTCGACTAACTCTTGAGTGAAACGAAAAGCAAATCAAATGAAAGAAAACTTAATATTACTTTTGAAGCGATTGTTAAGAGATTGAAGGCTTGACTGTTGTTAACAGATCTGATATCATATTTTAAACGACTGTTGATATGTTATAACCATTAAAACTGTTATATCTGTTCTCAACACATAATCGATGGTTATGTGAGTGACAGACGATTTAAATATATTATAATTTTCTCTATTCTTAAGACAAACTCAACTAACAGTTGACTATAAAATGTGAGTAAAGAATATAAGAATTGAATTATTGAAACAATTCTTCAATTTGTAATTGTAATCATTATTGCATTTATCCTATAATGTGATCGGAAACAAATTATTTATTACATGAGACCACTCTCACTGTGAGGGCCTGTAATAGGATTCCAGTCTTGAATTGTAGCCCAAAATCAAAGGTCAGATATAATGAGCACATCCTTTGATCTCAACAACAAATTAATTACTTGTAATTCATTTCAATCAATCCCTTATAAGTCTCTCTGTTTTGTGTATTCATTTTGAATGTTATTTCAATGAAATTTCTTAAACAAATCTGTCTTTCGATTCCCTAATGATCATCAATGCCTCCCAACGTCTAAAAGTAAATTGCATTTAAATTTCATTATTTCTTTTTCTGCCCATTCATTCAATTGTATTCCCATTCCTTTAATTAAAATTCAAACAATTGTTTAAACATTTTTTAGAATAAATAAACGCTTAAAACATTTATTTAAAATTTGAAACAAAGAAAAAATAAAGCAAAAAAATAATTATTGTATTGAAATGAATAAATAAAACTGTATTCAATTGTAACTCAATTATAGGATCGTTAGAACTGATTGTTATATCTCTAAATGTCTAAATCATAGGCCAATTATGGGCTCAAATCAATTTATATATAAATATATTGTATAAAAACAGCAAATAATGTATTTTTTGTCTATAATTATTTCAAAATAATTGTTGTTATTATTCCATAATTGTGTGTATAATTGTTTGGGGATTTGTTTTAATTATATTTTATAAATGAAATCATTTTATGTAATATTTTTTCTTTTCATTTCCACAAATTTTGTGTTGTTTTTTCAATTCACAGAATATTCACTTTTAAGACATTTATTGAAATATTGTTTGATTTTGTGTTTTATTCATTAATTCGTGGAAACACTGGAATTGAATACTTGTATCCATTATAAAAGTATTGAATAAATCAATTATATTATTATATAATAAATTGTTGCCATAAAAATGTTCGTAGAATTTTCTGTTATTTTTATTGTAAATACAATTGAATGAAAAACAATTCTTTAGTTTTTTTATGTTTTAAAACAAATATGAAATATAATATAAATGCTTCAAAACAAGTATTTAGTGATAAATTGTTTTTACTTCAAAAATAATATAAAAATAGTCAAAACCATCGCTCAAATACTTATAGGGAATTAAGACTAAAGACTTTGAAATTCTTGTGTTAAGAGCAACAGAAAAATAGAGCAAAAGTTCTAATGATTTCTAGAATTGAATTGTGATTTCGTTGCAAATTCCCATAGATTTTCAATAGGACTTTCAATGGCTTTTTGATTCTTCTTTCAAAAGTGTCTCTCTTTGAAGACCAAGAATTGTCTGTTCAAATGGAAATTGTTTTTCACTCACAAAAAGCTTATAGTCTTTAATAAGTGTAATAAAAAACAATATTCTTTAAGGTTATAGTGATTTACAGCAAATTATTTTCAAGTCTTTATAAACAGAGTCACATAAGAGTCACATCAGAGTCACATCACTGGCTGTGAAACTTCTAAATCGATTTTCGTGATTGAAAGCCCTGTGCTATAAAACATCGCTGCAATGAAGTGCTCATATTTGATGCCTAAACCACATATGATTACACAGAATGACAAACACATAACAACTCACTCAATGGCTGTGAATTGCATACAATAGTCATTGAATTCAATATCTATACACAGTTTGGGCAAAGCCGTAGAAAATATAAGATTACATAATATATACACTAAACCAATACTACTGTACATAAGCAATAGTGTGTATATCAATGGCTAAACTCATAATCTGCTCACTTTATACCGTTCCTCCTCCGCACTCACTTCATGTGATTCGGTCTGACATTACTCCAGGGCTTTAACTGTTTTCTATAGAGACTATTATTCAGCTTTTGTTTAGTTTATCCAATTTTTTCGACTTTCCATTCAATTGAACTCATAATGATCTGAAGAAAGAATTTCTACCGAATTCTCAAAATTCATTTTCAAAGTGAAAAGAGACACAAATTTCAATATCAGTGCCACAAATGACTGCAACTAAAAGTACTTTTGAATAGAATGAATGCCAAAAAATAGATGAATTTTTTTGAATACATTTTATATTCATTGTATTTTTTTTTAATTTTTGGGAACTTTGATGGAGTGGTATTTGAGGCACTCTTTCATAGTCTTCTGCTTTCATCACTTCCAGCCATTATTGGCCCCAAAACGCAAACATAATATAAACTCTTTCACAGAGAGTATTATTATATATATTATTGATTCTATGCTTTCATAAAATATTCTCATAGGATATGACGATTCCAGTCCTCATACCTGAGCACTGAGTCTCACTTTCAGACACTCTCGACTCGAGTAATATAAACACTAAGTATAAAATATAAATTTATATTTGATTTGAAGAACTCTTAAGACATGCCATAAATGGTCACATAAATGATGGAAAACTATTTGGTGTCAAATTTGCTACTAATTCGATATCTTATGAAAAGATTGAATTTAAACGAAATTCTAATTTAAGGGAAATTTAATCTCAAAACTAACTCTTAATTGGATTTATATTTCAAAAATAATTAGTTGTCGTAAAGTGTAATAAACAAGTTTTTGGTCATGTTTTACAGCAATCGATTGCAAGATTGTTTGGTCCCTAGTATTTGACACTCAGTTATCGACACAAATATATTATATTTAATATTTATGAAACGAATGCTATATTAAAAGACGTGAAGATTATAAGAGTTGATGACATTTAGCCATTGATTGCCTGTTTCTGTAAACGAAAAGCATTGCACACAATGAGAAATGCCATTGAATTGAGTAAATATTTAAAGAGCGATAACTTTTTATTAGAAGTTATTTCCTATTCTCTCGTAATCTAACTCCACATCAAAATTGCTCTTTGGCTTCATTTTAGCAAATTTTTCGCCAACTTTTGGTCGTCCAAAAAACAGTCGATTTATCAATAAATTGAAGCAAACCTTCGGGTAATTCGGAGCTAAAAAACAGGACATACATTGTATGGCAAACATTAATCCCAATATAGAAACGTATTTAATTTGTTTTAACTTTATTTTAACTCAATTTTCAAATACATTGCATGACTTGAAATATTTATCACTCTTTTTATTATAGAAATTAAATCCAAAACAAAGACATTCATTATTCAAGAAATGAAAAAAACTTATAAAATATTAATGCATTCATTGAATTATTTACTAATTATCTTAAAATACTAACAAAACAAACAAATAAACTCTAAAACTATTTATCTTTCGGTGAAAAAAATGCTAATCAAGAAAACGGCTCATTTATTATGACTGATATGACTGGAAATGAATTAAATATATTATATTTAGTTTTCTTTTAGTTTTTTTCGATATATTTCTTAATGTATTTTTTCTCTTAAGAAGATTAAGAGTAAATATAAGTTTATTATAATATTTTTACCAAAAACTTTTGGTAATCAAAATCAATTTTTTCTTATTTAAGACTTTGATAGAAAAAAGTCTTCTTTTTTTCGTCATTTTATCCCTTAATCTAATGAATGTTTGACTTTATTCCATAGAAATTGTATTAAATTCTCGAGAAATTCAATCAATTATTGTTTAAACAAGAAATCAAAGCAAGAAATTCAAAATAAGAATTCATTTTTCTTATTAAAGACTACTTTTCAAAACCCAAATATTTCTAAACAATTTGTATGAAGTCTTTTGACACTAATTAGATTCCATCGCAAGAATCCTATGGAATACTAATGTTAATAATGGTAACGAAATTCAAGTAAATTATAATTAAATTTAATAAATACTTAAAATTATTTGATATTCAATTACATAGAAATTCTTGGGTTTGGACTCTTTTGGACTACATTAAGGAAAATCAAATCATATTAAACATGACTTAATTGGAAACTTGATTACATTGAAGATGAAAATGATATCAAAATGATTGCCAAACACTACTCTATCGGCTCTACTCTGACATAGAAAACAAGGCATTCATTTTGATTGATATTTATTATTGGATTCAATATTATAAGCCTTAGAGTTATTTGAATTCCAATGACAAGAATATTCTTCTATAATATTCAATTCAAACACTCAAAAGAGATTTTGATTTTCATATTTAATAAAATGGTTGAGAATATGAAAATAGATTTTGATTTTTCTCTTTAATATAATATTGTATTTGTTTTATATTTCAATATATTTCAGAACATAATATATTGAGAACAAAAACCTTTAAAACACTCCAAAAATTAAAGTTTTATACAATATATGAAAAAATATATTTCAAATATTTTTTTCATATATCGAAGAGAATTACAGTGTATATAATAAAGGGTTTTTATATAAAACATATTCTTTCAAACTACAGAATATACATTATATAGAATATTCTATATTATAAATATGTTTTGTTAGTCTGAGCTTAAAAGCAAATCAATTTTGAAACTGACTTATAATAAGGATATTTTATATATTCTTTATGTGATTCTGAATTAAAATTTTTAATATTTAGTCAAAGCATTGAATATTTTGGTAATGAATGAGAAATAAAATTTTAATTACATTTTTTTCACACAAAAATTCATTATCTATTTATTAATTAAGTGTAAACTAAAATCAATTCGTTTGCGACGAAAACAAAATTTATTAAAAAATAAAGTCAGAGTTGTTTTAAAAGGCATGAAATATTTGATTGAATTTTATGCAAATTAATGCCATTTCAACAGCTTTTCAAAAATCATAAATTCTTTTGAGTCATGAGTTTTTTGAGGCATATTTTGAAGCAAAAGATATTAAAATTTAATTAATTTTTTAGAATATGTTTTAAACTCATGAAAAGATGTCATGATATATGTCTAGTATTATGTAATTAGTAATTGATTTTGAATTAAAAACTAAAACAAATGACAAATAACTCTCATTATAATAATTATTGGTTTTTATAATTCATATTTAGTTATATATTTATTATAAAAATCAATAAATTTTATGAATATTTTGATATGAAAGGCAATGATTGAAATTTTTGTACGTTTAAGGAATGGCAAAAACTCCTTGATATATGGTATACCTCAACAACGAATATGAAATTCTTTTGCATTATATCTGCTGTCGATGTAATTGATAGCACAGATAGAAAATATTTGCGATAAGAAAACTAAACTAAATATATATTTATTTATAACTCTCCAAAATATCGAATCGATTTTTGCGCTAAACCTATAAATAGAGCCGAAAATTGTGTTATTTTATGACAAAAACTGTTATTCATTAAAAGCTATTAGTATTAAAACATTTGGAAATGTGAATCATTTTGGGGAATATGAGTTAATATTACATAGAAGTTAATGAACAAAACCTTATCAATAAATAGTGTATAAATTGAAACATTTATAATAATTTCCGATTTATAGCAATGGAGAGCAAAGCGAATGAGAAGAAAAAATAATAAAATTTAATTAAAAGTCAGAAAACATACGAATTGTGAATGTAATGCATAATAAATAATGATTTCATACAAATATTTGCAACTAATATAGAGATCAATAATATTGTGAATCAAAGAGATAATTGAATTAGATTTTAAGTTAGAAATACTGAGTATTTTTGAATTATGATAACAGTGTCCAATGGTTTGCCAACAGTAATAACAGAGATATTTCATGCCATAGACTTCTTCGTCCCTACGAACAGATTGTAATCGATTTCGACTATAAATCTGGCGATCGATTACTTGACTTAAAAAGCATTTTATGTTATATAAAAATATAGAAAATATATATTCAATGAAATGTTCTTTAAAACCCAAACGCCTTTCCAAACACTACCAGAATATTCTATGCTATCAAACATTACATTTTGTATAGGAATTGTTGAATTAGATATGAGAGGATAGGGAGGAAAGGGAGAGAGAAGACAATTTGAATACATTTCTCAAATCTCTCACATATTTTACTTATAAATCAATTTGAATTCAAATTATTTGAGAATTTTTGTAAATTTCTATTTTATTTAAAAAATAACTCAAAAATAACTCAAATATTACTCAAAACGTTCATTAATATTCATTTTCATAACACAGTCTATAATAGACTGACTCAACAGCAGAACATCCAATGAATGATTGGTGCCTTAGTTCTAATGACTCGTAACTTCAGAGCACAGGTAGTTAGGCTAAGAAGTTCGCGGAACGTCTATCTTATTTCACCTATAATTCAAAACATATTTCTTTTCAAAAAACACATTATTAAACGAAATGTTTTGGAGAAAAAAAAATCTAAAATAAAAACCCAAAAAAAAGTAAAACAAATTTTGAATAATTGTCACGAAATTCAAAATTGAATACATTTTTATTCACAGCATTTGTACTGAAAAGAGTGAATGCATTCGTGAATGACTTGTATTTTATTGTGAAATGAAATCTTTGACAAAATATTCTTTTGTTTTAATAAAGTTTGAAATAAAAGAAAAAAATATGTGAAAAAAGTGCCAAAAAGTTATCGATTTTATTGTCGACACAAACAAAAGCTGTGATTATATCTGAAGTTAAAAGAATTTTGTGTCAGAAATAGTGATACAGAAGAAGACAAAACACATTTAAAATGTATAGAAAGAGATGAGACAAACAAAAAATGAATAAAATTCGTATATTTTTGAACAAATGTTCACTCATTGAAATGAAACACAAAATGTTGTCAAATATATTCTTCACTAAAATATGATTTTATTTTTGTTTAAATTAAACAAAAAAATAATTATTGTTATGAAATAAGACATAAATTAAGACAAAACAAATGATTAGAATTTTTTTAAATAATAAATAATTTAATAAAATATTTTTGAAATTCCGTAACGAATAAGAAATGCTAAACAACTCGAGAGCACCTGAAGTGTCAATAAAGCAATTGTCAAATGCTTTTCATTCATTGGCCCGAATTTGACGAGAATTAAGTTAATTATAGTTAGGTTAGAGCACTGGTAGGTATAGGGCGAATCGGACAGTCGTTTATATTCGACAAGTTTGAGAATACGTAATATTTTGATGAAAAGAGCGCCCAATGTTTTGGTCTCCAAGACATTGATCTCAAAAGTGGACGGATATATTCGGTCATCCTTTGGCTCATACCTAATGTCAAACTCAAGGTTAATACCAATCAATGAATGCCTTTAGGGATCACTCACTTCGGGAGTCGATGTCGCGGACAGTCGACAAAATGGAAGAGTTGGGGACAGGAGTAGAGAAAGTTGAATACTTGTGGTATGAAAAACAAAAGCATTGTTTTGCTGAAGTGGCCGAGGATTCCGACCACAGCAAAGGTCATGCCCGCGAAGTAACAGTAGGTGTCGCCGACGAACACCTCAGAGGGATACCAGTTATGGTAGAGAAGGGCTGTCGTGACCGCTATGAACGGCAACATGAAGTGAAGTGAAAACAAATGGCACTGCCATTGATCGGAGCCAAAGAACTCCACTACGTTATAGGCAACGATGGACAGTGCGATCACTAATCCCTGTCCGGCTTCGATGCCGTTAATGCCGGCGACAATGTTGATAGCGTTGGTGCAAAAGACGGCTAACATTCCTAAGTATATGTAATAAACGGGTCCTAAGGATAAACTATAGCCCAAGTAGTCTCTCAACGGCTTCGGCACCACAACAGTCGTGTTGTTATACGTCACCCAATAGACCATCAGAAGAGGTAGTGTTGCGATCGTCGGCAGCAATAGCTTTGTCCGCCACTTGAGGTCCAGGACGTCGTCGGCGAAGCCCAAGAATATCATACAACAGATGGACAGCAAAGCAGTTATGAATTGAGCGAACTTTACGTCAAACACAAATCATGTCATTAATGGTATCAACACTTCCTTCAATCCATTACCACTTCGTGTCTGAAGTCCTGGAGTGAGAAAAGCCATTCATTGCCCAATGGTTTGGAAGACGTGAACGGAATGGGAATAAACAAAAACATGACCACAAGGTATACACAGCCGGCGATCACACCCTGCGATTCGGCTCTAAACAGGGGGTCAAACGGCGGTCAAGTCATACAAACATATGTCTCAATACTAACACTTTTTTCCCCTTATTGTCTTTGCATTGGTCTATACCGAAGAGGTTTGCTCTGATGAACAACTGTTTCATCTGTGGTATAGCCCTCAAAGTGACGTAAAATCCCATTAAAGACATAATAATATTAATGAAAATCTGTAAAAATATATCCATTTTTGGTATAAAACTATAAAATATTGCTTTAAATAAAACCAAATTCAAATCAAATCATCGTTTCATCAAAACTTTGATCCAAACACAAGTCATCACAATTAGAGCGCATGTCATGTCATGTGACTAATAGAGTGTTGCAATGCTTTGGCGCTCAACTCAACACACACTCGACCGCTGCCAACACTAGACGGCTCTCATTGGACAGACGACAACCAATGGTGTGATGCCATCAAAAGCTATATAAGGGCTGAGTTTTGGCGCAAAACTATTATATTATTTGTTGAAAAAGTGTTGCAAAAAGTCATCGGTTTTTGTCGTTGACTTCAATTGAGTTTTGATTATAATTTAAGTTTTAATTAACGCTAAAACCCATAGCAATGTCTGGCAGAGGAAAGGGTGGAAAAGTGAAGGCAAAGTCAAAGACACGCTCGTCAAGAGCTGGTCTTCAGTTTCCTGTGGGAAGGATTCACCGATTGTTGCGAAAGGGTTTGAATTGATTGTGAAAATGAATTATCATTTGATTTAATGGTTTGTGATTTACAGGCCATTACGCGGAACGGGTCGGAGGCGGAGCACCGGTCTATTTGGCCGCCGTTCTCGAGTACTTGGCGGCGGAAGTGCTAGAGTTGGCGGGAAATGCCGCTCGAGATAACAAGAAGTCGCGTATAGTTCCCCGACATCTTCAGCTGGCGGTCAGGAATGACGAAGAGTTGAACAAATTGTTGTCTGGAGTGACCATAAGTCAGGGCGGAGTCCTTCCGAACATCCATTCCGTACTTCTCCCCAAGAAGTCCGAGCACTCGTCCGGCAAATCCAAAGCCAGTCAAGAGATCTGAACAACGATTTGAACATTGATTTCAATTGACTTTTGATTAAAAATTTTCACTCAATTTCTGACTATTTTTAATGGCATTTGTTTTAAGACTTTTCACTAAATTTGTCATTAATTTTCATAACGTATTTTCAATGTATTTTTCATTACTTTTTTCTCTGAAAACGAAATACTAATAAAAATTGAATTCAAATTAAATTTAAATCAATTGTAGTTTATTTGGGGTCAGAGGTCACCGAAGGTCAAGCACATGCATGTATGGTCATTTAGAGGTCATATATTCAATGTAATATTGGTCTAATATTTGTCATTTCTTAACCCCTTTCCCCTTAAGACTTCATAACCGCCAAAATCTCATAAATGAATGTCTTTAACCATTAGTAACGGAATCAAAGTATTTGTCAATTGGTTTCACATCTGGTATTCAAACCTATGACACTTGAACTCATGTTTTACCTCAACTTTCAATGACCTTTCGGTGACTTTGAGACAAACATTGTGTGATTTGAACTCAAATCTTGAATCAAAGGTCATCAAAGAATCACTCATCATTTGGTCCAATATTTTCTCAAAGTTTAAGAAAAGTTTTGCTCAAAAATCGTTGCAAAAGTGAAACTGAATTTAAGTCCAATTATATTAAAGTTTATTTAAATATCAGTTAATTGAATGAAATGTCGGCTAAAGACAAAGTAACGGTTACAATCCCTCAGAGATCCCTGTCCTCAAGGGCTGGGATACGGTTCCCCGTGTCTCGAGTGCTACGAATGATGAAAAAAGGTTTGAATGATTGATTCAAATCATATATTAATTGAAATGTCTTTTAGGCCACTATTGCCATACTGTCCAAACCGGGTCTGCCGTCTATTTGGCCGCAACTCTCGAGTATTTGACGGCAGAACTGCTGGAACTGTCTGGAAATGTGGCCCTGTATAGCAAGAGGGCACGAATAACTCCCCGACATCTCATGATTGCGGTCAAAAACGATCCAGAATTAGACAAACTCTTGAAAACAGTGACCATCAGTGAGGGAGGAGTCGTTCCCAACATTCATCCCTCACTTATGGCAATGGATCAAATGGCAGGACATTCATGTGCACAGAATGCGAAGTCAAGTCAAGAAATATAATTATTAAATGTTTTTAATATTTTGTAAAAAGTTTTATTCATTTAAGAAATTGTTTTTAAATTCATTTATATTTTAATTTTTGAAAACATTTTATTAAATATTTGTAACAAAATTTCAAATCAATTCATGTCTGAAATGCAAGAATCGGTTGCTTTGGTTACTCGTGGCTTAACTCTCACAACAAAACCATTATTTTTATGAATTGTTTGACAAAATGTTTGTCTATTTAAGCAAAAAGATTGCGATTCCTAACAATAATAAGGTAAGGGGTCTGGCCTGGAGTCGGGAGCACGGGTTCATCGCCTGTGGCGGTGAGGATGGCCTCTTGAAAGTGCTCAAACTCGAGTCTGGAGACACTGACGGCCATAAAAGCATAGGTTTGGCCGCCTCTAAGAACCTCTCAATGAATCAGACACTTGAAGGACATTCGGGTGTCGTTGAGAACATGAGTTGGAACGAACCCTTCCAGAAGTTGACGTCCAGTGATCAAAATGGACTCATCATAGTGTGGATGCTCTTCAAGGGCTCGTGGTATGAAGAGATGGTCAACAATAGAAACAAATCAGTGGTTCGAGGAATGTCTTGGACTTTCGATGGCAAAAAGATCTGCATTGTCTACGAAGACGGCGCTGTTATCGTTGGATCAGTTGATGGCAATCGTCTTTGGGGTAAAGAACTAAAGGGAATGCGTTTATCACAAGTCGAGTGGTCTCCGGACGGGAAGCTCATTCTGATCGGTGTCCTCGAGAATGAGATTCACGTCTTCGATCAAAACGGAATTTTTTTATCGAAAGTAACCCTTTCTGCTATTCAGGGAATATATGGAAAACACCCGGGCTTTGGGGCCTCGGCTAAAGTAATTGGCATCAAATGGTTCAATAATACCCCGGCGTCTAAAGGCATAGATATGCCAACTCTGGCCATAGCCTTCGATAACGGAAGAATACAACTAATGAGGAACGAAAGCGAAGAAACGCCAGTTGTCATCGAAGTAGAGCTCAGGGTTTCGAGCATTTGCTGGAATACAAGCGGAACTATACTTGCGGTCACGGGTTGTATAGAATCAGAAACCGATAACAAACGAAATGTCATTAAGTTTTACAATCCTTTGGGAGAACTCATTCAAAGCCTTCGAGTGCCGGGAAAAGAGATATATGCGAATTCATGGGAAAGGGAGAGTCTTCGCATAGCACTGGCAGTCGACTCATACATATTCTTTGCTAATATACGGCCGGACTATAAGTGGTGTTACTTTGAGTCCACTGTTGTCTATGCGACCGATAATAACATGAACACAAACGATGAGTTCCACTCTTCGACCAACGCTGTGGTAAACACACTGGTCTTTTGGCACATCCCCTCCGGAAGCAAACACATCAAAAGTGTTAACAATCTCTTGCAAATCGCCGCCAATAACCACCAGTGCGTTATTGCCACAGAATCGAGTGATTCGGTGCCAAAGAAACCCAATTCTTCATCGCTTATAGTCTGTAATTCCATCGGAACTCCTATTGATATGATTGATGTCGAGATGACTGTCCATCACCTGACCATCAATAGCACCCGAGTTTTCGCCGCCTCAAAGAACTCATATTGTGTTTGGCGTTTTAAAGTGCTGTCGACTCAAGCGATCGCACCCATAGGTATTGCCGCCCAACGAATGACTTATTCGGAAATGGGTTTATCTATGGATGCCATCGATTTGGACGAAGAGGTGTTGAAGACGACATTTGTCTCACAAAATGATCCCATAGTTTGTATCACAAGTACTGAGAAGAGTCTAATTATAGCTCAAGAATCGGGTTATTTTCAGCACTATATGCTTCCGAATGTGACCCCTGTCCACAAGATTAATCTAGGGGCCCCTCCCTGGAACCCACCCTTCAATGGCATTGCCTATAAATTAGCTCTAAATAAGGATTCGTCGAAACTGTCGATAATAGACAAAAACGGTTTCCTTTTTATCTATGACTTTGAGGCCATTAATACTTCTCAGACAACCGGAAGTCTTCTCGACTTTGAAAAACATGACGTTTGGGACATGAAATGGTGTTCCGACGACACCGACATGATTGCCATCACCGAGAAGTCGAAGCTCTGTATATATAATATGAAGTCACTCGAATCGGAGGAACCGGTGCTCTCAAGCGGTCACATCTGTTGGTTCGCAGACCTAACCGTTCGGACAGTACTTATCGATGATTTGGTCAATGATAGCCACCATACGGAGGAGTCGTCGGCGCCAGTAAATAGTGGTCACGTAATAGATTTCGAGACGAAAACTCTTCGCGACGCCAGAAGAATGCTAGAAACGGTTGAGTTGAGTGAATGCACTCATTATATCGAAAGACAATCACATCCCAGACTTTGGCAACTTCTGAGCCAATCGGCGCTCAACGCACTCGACCTCAACATCGCAGAGATGGCAATGATTAAGACCAAGGATTACAAAGGAATACAATTCGTGAAACGACTCAAACAACTCAATAACGATTCGCTCAAAAGGGCCGAAATCTTCACTTTTTATGGACAGTTCGACGACGCGGAACGACTTTATTTGGATGTCGACCGGAAAGACCTGGCGTTAGAACTGAGGCAGACTTTAGGCCAATACGACAGAGTGGTTGCACTCTTGGAGGGCGACTTTGGCACCAGTGATGAGAATGTGATTCGTGACGCCCTGTGCAATCTGGGCGACCAGTTCGCGGACAACCATCACTGGGAAGAGGCTGTTGTGTATTATGAAAGGTCTGACGCTTTCGACAAACTGTTTGAGTGTTATCTAAGGCTTGAGAACTATGAGGGACTCAAGCGATTGGCCACCAATTTCAGTGACAACAACCCTATCCTTATAGAGTTTGGCCGCACCTTTGAGTCGGTGGGAATGTGTATGGAAGCGGTCGACGCCTACCGAAGGGCTCGCAAAATAGATCTGGCCATCAGTTGTTGTGTGACAATGAGTGAGTGGAAAATGGCTATTGATTTGGCCCACGAATACGACGTCTCTGACATCGACCCATTGCTGTCCAAATACGCCGAACATCTGTTGTCTAAACGCAAACACTTTGATATCGTAGAGCTCTATAGGAAAGCCAACAAACTCTCTGAGGCATCGACTATGTTATTGAAGATCATTAGTGACCAAAAGAAGAACAAGAACCCTGATCCTATCGTCATGAAGAAGCTATACACTTTGGTTGGTTTACTTCATGAGGAAAGTCGTAAATCTTTGAATAGACAGAACAAGAGTTCCAGTGCTTTGAATGCATTACTGAACGACGAATCGTTTGAAGACACAAACTCTAAGATTCTGGACGAGCCCTGGAAGGGTCGGTAGTCTAGTGCTCGCTTCAATTTACACTCATATCTTAATCAAACTATTGATCTATAGGTGCCGAGGCTTACCATTTCCTAGTGCTATGTCAGCGCCAACTATATGACGGATACTTCGATACTGCGATGAAAACAGCCCTTCATTTGAGAGATTACGAGGACTTCATCGATAGTGAAGAGATTTACTGTTTGTTAGCACTGAGTAGTTGTGCGAACAAAGCCTTTTCCATCTGTTCCAAGGCGTTCATTAAGCTCGAGTCGAGTGAACTGATACCTGAAGACCACAGGAGCCAATACGAAGAGTTAGCCATTGATATATTCAGTAAAAACCCTCCGAAAGACTCGAGGAATGCCATGAAGAGTGAGTGCACTTATTGTGAGACAATGATCTCCGACTGGTTGACAGTGTGTCCCAGTTGTCACATCAAGTTCACCGTCTGTGTGGCCAGTGGTCGACCTATTATGGACTCATCCAAACAGTGGACGTGTGCTCGATGTGGACATCACGCATACAAAGCAGATTTGGTCACATTTAACAACTGTCCCCTTTGTCACCAATGCATCAAAAAATAGCCATTCCTTTATGAAATCATTTATTGTTTTCACAAAATATAACATTAATTGAAATAATATTTTATTTCAGAATTCAATTCACTTTTTATGCTTTGATTTGAATTTTTTAAACTTATTCTTATTTTTATGTTTTGGTTGTTTTTGATTCAGTTCTTCATTTATCGGACGTTTGGCTAAACTAAAGGAAATTATTTTTGTTAACATTTTGTCAGTAAATCTCAAAGTGTTATACCTTTTGATCGAAATGAGTGTCTTTTGACTGCCCTTCAGAGCGCTATCCCAATCATCTTCGGATCCTTTGATCGCAAACTGTGTCAAGTCTTTGGATATTTGCTTAAACTGTTTATTCTCAGCCCTTCTGATCTGTTGCGCGGCTTCTGTCAACTCATCGTCAAGTGATTGACTCATTGGTCGCATCTTCTTGTCGTCAATTGGTTTAACGATTGCAAGAGTTTTTTCAATACATTTTTCTTCAATACTTTTGAAATAATTTGAAAACTTTTTGAGTGAACGGCTGAAAATGCCCAACACCTGAGACACAGGCATTCCTAATTCGGTAGAGATATGGTCAACGTCTTTGTGCTGAAGACCAATACTCAAAAGAATGGCGTTTTGAACGTGAGATAAATGTATTTCAGGACTGAATTGACGGAAAAAATACAACTTCGAGATTGTGGGCAAAAGATCAACGATTAGGTGATAATCGATTAGGTTTTGGGAATAGAGTTCCAATCGCTTCAAGTCATATGATGTCAAATGCACTTCCAATTCATGTTTTGTCACTTCTTTGAACTGATTTGAGTCCAATTCAATGCTTTTATTGTCCAATATATTCAAAGCAAAAGCGGCGCCAAATTTACTGAACTGATAGGACAGTAAGGATATGAAACGGCGTCTGAAATCTATCCAAAACTCATTCAACCAATTGTTAGTTCTTCGAGACATAGGACTCGTGTCCTCAAAGGATGCTTCAGACAACAGCTTCAACATTATGCAAGAGTGTTCTCCAGTCAAATCATTGGGTGTTTGTCTCAAATAAACCGGAATAAAACCCGACTTCTTCCAGAACTTCAGCAAATCGCTGGTCAGGCCGAAAGAGACGCCCAAATAGTCCAAAAGTTCGGCCTTTCGTTCATTGAGTGACAGCAAAAGGGGTGATAAAGCCTTTTTGTCCGAACTGTCCTCACATTCATCGACTACTTCTTTGATGGGATTCTCATTGAGATCGACATTAAACTGACCGCAAAAGTAATTTTCCAACAGTTTTAGAGCACGGGATCCATAACCCATTCCTTGATAGTTAGGGTTCGTAGCGATTCTGACGACTCGGGCGCCAGAAAGAGAACCGAAGTGATTGTCCTGAAACTGTTGTGATACTGTCCAAGGGATGAGATCCCCGGCAGCACGTCTTCCACGGGAAAGACTGTTCATAATCGACTCTTGAGATATCTGGCCCTCAAAACAGACTTGAATGAAACACAAGATATCAGGTATTTTACCCCTGTTTTTGTTTTTATCGCTCATTGGTGGCAATAAACAGAATAAGTGGTGTTGAGGCGCGTCGGACATCATCTGAAGATCGTTGGGAGTGTTCTTGTAATGCGAGGACACATACAATGCCATCAATCTCTGCAAGAATGCCTCCGACGCCGAATGATAGCTGAATAGAGTGTCTCTATTAATGTAAAACAGGTCACAGTTTTCAGGTGCAGGACATCCGGCATTAGGTGCCGACTCGACAACAGTCGCGTCCAAACACAAGAGTTTGTTTAGCCATAGCTCGACGTCGTCGCCATTTTGGTAACGAATCGATTCATTTAAAGTCAATTCATGTAAATTACGGCCCATTAAAGCCGTTCCCGACTTCTGTCCAAATGTGGAACTCTGTTGTCGTAGTTGTTGTAAAAGTTTGAGAGACAGCGAACGACCGGTGCCTTCATATCCATTGATAGTCGATGACATGAATACCAGATATGAACCGATTAATGACTTGACGATTGGCAGCGGAATAGCAGCCGCTTCGTCGATGACCACCAGTTCCGCCGATTGCGCCAATATTTTATTCTTGAGCGCATCCGTCGGATGGATGTATTGAATGGTCTGTCGATGTTCTCGAAACAAATTGATCCGAACGACAGCTTTATTGAACTCGACATTCGTTGATTGGATCACATCGTAATCCAAGTGCTCTTTCAGGTTAATGGCGTCAAAGCCTTTGAGAATGAACTCAAAGAGTGTCTTCAAATTCTCAGGAGAAGGAGAAGTGACGTAAATATTGGAATAGTTGAAAGCAATGGCCGCAGAGATGGCCAAACCGAGTGCCGCAGACTTTCCTCTTCCTCTGCTTGCGGTCAGAGAGACGGTTGAGTTCAAAGTCTTCTCGGAAATTGTGTCAATGAACTTGAGAACAGCCTTCGCCTGATCCAAGGTTTTGCACAAATTGATTATCGCACCGACGGGTTGGGTGTCGGCCAACGACTGCCGCAATTGAGACAATTCCATGTCTTCAGCCGATAGAGGAGTCGTGGAGTCCTTTTTGGGTATGGGATGGATGTCAGCGATGTGTGAAGAAATGGGAAGAATATTGAGTTTGTGGTCAACGACGACACACTTCTTGCACGACGCGATCGAAAGGATCAGTCTTTCATTGAATCTGTTGATGACGTCCTGATGTGCTTCAGTCCTATACCTCGAGTGGACATCCATTGCCATTGTGTGCAACTGTTTGAGTGAGTCGACAGTATTGAGCAGAACCGCTATAACACCCCCGCCTTCGACGGTCTCTACAGTTCGGGCCAATAGGTTGGGAGTAATGGCCTCGAAGTCCTGGAGGACAACCATTCCATAGGTGTTTCCTAAGATTTTATGTGTTTCCGAATAATAACAATAACGGACAGTCGTCTGGGCTATGAATGTGAGGAACAGGTCTTCAGTGCTGTCCATATCTATACCGGCCTTTATCTTCTTATTCAATATCCGCATCCGTTTCTTGCGATGTCTTTAAGAGAGATTCAAACAAACAATTAATATCTGTGAGGAATGGCATCAAATGGCTGTCCATTACGTGGAAAACCCCAACTCTTTCTTATAGCACCACAAAACCGATGGACGACTTTTGACGAGACATTTGGACAGCATTTCATGTATTATAACAACCTTTACATCAATTGATGGTATCATTGGTTAGTCATTGAATGGCATTCAGTTATCTCCAGACCTGATCCCTAGCCTTTTGGCCAACGATGACAAACATTGTCCGATGTCCTAAAGTGATCCCGTTCTCCATCAACACCTTCAAACGATTGTCCAATTTCTTTAAAACCATTTTAAATCAATTCTTAAGACAAATAAAAGTCAAAACAAAGTAAAAGTCATTTAAATGTTTGCAAATAAAACACATGTTTTCGTGTGATGTGAAATGTGTTGAAAAGTTGAAGCATTTGTGTGACAACAGTCACGCCTTCTATGGGTTGTGTTTGAATATAACACAGAATTTTCATTATTCAGCACAAGAATCCTTGCGCTGAATGGGTCGGGATATGCGCCCATCGACTGGATTGCGATCGATATTACAGTCCATTCTTCAGTTGTCGTATTTGTTGTCTTGTTTTTTGTCTCTAAGCCTATCATTTCACACATTCGGGTCTTCGTTGTTATTGTTGTTGTAATTGTTATTAAATAATTATAGGGTTTTTGTCAAATATTTTCAAAAAACCCCTTATCTCTCACTGAAGACGAGTCCACTGGAAGATCGGACACGACTGAAGACCCGGAGCATAATTTAATGCAATTGTTTGCCCATCAAAATGAAGGTGTGGTTTGTTTTTCAATAATTATTGTTTGTTTTCAATGAATCACTTTTTAAGTCTGTATTACATTAACTGATTATAAGCCCATTGGAAGTCATGTTCAGCTCTTCCTCAAAGGGTTAAAGATTTTGTATTTTTTAAATATAAACCCTTTTTCTGAGAATCTTTTGATTTGATTTATTACCCCTTTTTTAATATTTGTGTATCGTTTCCATGAGACGACCTTTCCTTCTGAATATTCTCAACTGAACAAGGTTAGGTTAGGTAGGGTTAGGTAGGGTTAGGTTAGCTTATTCTCAACATGTTTTTCATGAGGCCTTCTATACGTTTACGATTTGTTCAGACATTTCTTAATTAACTTTTATTTTTTCTCAAAATTTTGGCAAAAATCCTTAAAAACCCTTTTTATAAAGTGTTTAAAAACTAAAATTAACTCAAATTTCAAATAGTTTTTTCATTTTTCTTAAATACATTGAATGACATCATAGACACCATTGACATCAGTGACATCAATGACATCAATGTATTGTATATTTCTATATATCTTGAGATCAATTCAATTCATATTCAGTGATAAAAATCTAAAATTTTTCATTCATTTTATTTGTGAATCCTTTGAAAGCAATACTTATTTTACTTGTTTTTAAGGTTAAAATAATTTAAAGATTTATTTGAATATAAATTCTTCAAAACATAATAATTTCAAACTTTGTTGAGCACCTGATTAAACATCCCCTGCATATAAGTGTTGATTTAAGCCCTTAAACCCATTACATGTAATCATAATCTGTTGATATTCTTTCGAAAATTCCTTAACCTCTTGTCTACCCCTGATATTGGACCTGCATTAACGCTTAATAAGCGAACGGTGCCAATAATCAACTTGTTTTCTGCTTGCGCTCTATCTGTGCAATACCCAAATAGCACAGTTATGTACTGTTCAGCACCGGCACAGTCGAAAATAGCACCGCATCCGAGAAAATGAGTGCCAATAAAATTCTTATATTTCTTTCTACTGTACACACAAGTAGTAATCGCTTTCATCCTACCAGTGCTCCACAATGTTAGGGATGTTATGATACTGTGCCAACACTTGCAGTAGTCTAAACAGCGATGAAATCCTAATGACATAAGTGATGAGAAATGCAGGTCAGGGTATGTTTACAACCGTTTGCAACCTCTACTCATAGTCAGTCTATATATTCAATAGCATTCGTTATTAATATTTTTAGCCTAAAAGTGTGGAAACACTTCACTGACTGAGTCTTATATTTGTTCCAACAGTTTATATCAATATTTCAAACCATTGATCAATAGTTTAATTATCTTTTCTATCGATTTGTTTATCAATTTTTCTCTTTATTTATTGAATGGATGAAAAAGGGATTTATTTGACCTAATGCCTAATAACGGCATTTCGCATGAAATTCAATCTAAAGATCACATAAAGACCAAACATATGGAAGTCCTTTAATTAATCCAAAAGTGTTTTCCTTTCATTCATTGCTGAAGTGAATGACAAATCGATATTATTGTCGGTTTAGTTCAAAATCGATATCTTATATAACGTCTGAATTGTATTGAAATATTAATATTTCTATCCATTAATGCACTTTTGGCTAAATGTTTGACTCTATTCTCGTATAGAATTAATGCAAATATTATTTATTGGTTAATCAGTAAAATCTTTATAGCTTTTAGGCTATCATTTATTTTATTAATGGCTTCAAATTTATGATAAATACAACAAATCGTTTGTAATATTTGATTAAAAGATATTCAAACGAATGTTACGAACAAATATTAACTTTCGTCAAAATATTTACAAAATATTCATTAATGCAATTGAAATGTCATATTATATGACATTTTACTGCAAATAAATGCTTAAGATTTTTATTAAAAATTAATGCATATTATATTTGTGTCACAAAAGGGTTAAGAATAATATTTGATGTAATGATGTCAGGCTATGGTCAAGGGATGGTGACCTTAAACCTAATTACAATGCGTTTATAAATATTTAAAATTATATTTAATTAATTTTCAAATATTTTTCTGTTCATTGAATTTGTGTTTAAGAAAATCTTTTTTCATTCGTTTGCCTTTCTATAGGTTTGGAGCCCTCAGGAGTTGGTTATAATTGGCTACCACTAAGAGATGGTATGATTGTTATCATTATTTTAATTATTGGAAAATTTTTTATCGAATCAATTATTGATAATTAAATTTTTGTGTCATTTTATGGATTAGTTTTTGAGAAATGGAGTGCAAATGAAATGCAGTCAATGTCTGAATACTTGACGTTTGTGTTTGAGATCTCAAATGTTTTTTAGGAAACTTTTCACAAAATATATTTCATATATTGTTTATGATTTTTGAATTACTATTTTTTCACTCAATTTGATCCCAAATTCCAATGTCTTTGGGTTTTCATTGATTTTTTGAAGACATGACTCAGAATTCGATACAATTATAATCATATTAAACAAATATCTATAAAAATCATTTCATTTCTATAATATATTCACTTAAATAACACACAAATTATTCAATAAACCTTATAATGAGTTACACTCTGTTCTTAATTACATTATTTGCTTAAAATCTGAGCCAATGATAAGCAACTTCTTTGACAAATGGCAACTAATGGTAAATAAAGTGCTTTTATATTGAATAATGTTTTTTGTTTAATGAGAAAACATATAATAAGTAAATCTATGTTCAGAACACATATAATCTGATAGAAGGATAGAAAAATCAAATGATTTTTATATACAAAACATAGTCTCGACTAATGGTAAACGCAATCAAAGAATTAGTTTTGCTTCACATTAGACGAAGCCTTGAAATTAAAGTATAAAAAAGTTGAGCAAAAAATATTATGACTGCTTTTTTCACTGTTTATATCAGAAAAAGTGAACATTTATTTGTATATAATTTAACAATGTTTTGATTTTTTGAATTTTATTTTTCAATACAAACATTGCAATAATGATAATGAATTTGATAGCGAGTGTTGTTATTATCTGTGGATCAGCTCATTGTGGCTTTCGTTGTGTGGAGAATATAAAACTTTTTGTTATACATATCTTAACAAATCTCCACTTCCTTTACATTTGTCAAACTTCAAAAAAGTATATCTCATTTGAATAGCAATGAAATAATTGAAAGAAATTTTTCCTAAACTTCACTCAAGGATAAGAAAGTCTAAAAATATGATTACGATTTCCAGTGAGTAATTATTTCTCAATATTTATCATTTTCTATACTATTCTCTCTGACACTAAACAGTGTTTCTCTTGAATTATTTTTATCATTTTGTTGTCTTTAAAACATTTTATATTAATTAATTCCTTTGCTAATAGACTGGTCTCTCTCTCTCTCTCTCTCCTTCTCTCTCCTTCTCTCTCTCTCTCTCTC